>SJYC01128893.1:0-42790 GCA_006408675.1 Madoqua kirkii | reverse complement strand
AGCTAAAAAGCCTCTTGATGAAAGTGAAAGAGGAGAGTGAAAAAGTTGGCTTAAAGCTCAACATTCAGAAAACAAAGATCATGGCATCTGGTTCCATCACTTCGTGGGAAATAGTTGGGGAAATAGTGGAAATGGTGTCAGATTTTATTATTTGGGCTCCAAAATCACTGCAGATGGTGACTGCAGCCATGAAATTAAAAGACACTTACTCCTTGGAAGGAAAGTTATGACCAACCTAGATAGCATATTGAAAAGCAGAGACATTACTTTGCTGACTAAGGCCCGTCTAGTCAAGGCTATGGTTTTTCCAGTGGTCATGTATGGATGTGAGAGTTGGACTGTGAAGTAGGCTGAGCGCCAAAGAATTGATGCTTTTGAACTGTGGTGTTGAAGACTCTTGAGAGTCCCTTGGAGTGCAAGGAGATCCAACTAGTCCATTCTGAAGGAGATCAGCCCTGGGATTTCTTTGGAAGGAATGATGCTAAAGCTGAAACTCCAGGACTTTGGCCACCTCATGGGAAGAGTTGACTCATTAGGAAAGACTTTGATACTGGGAGGGATTGGGGGCAGGAGGAGAAGGAGACGACAGAGGATGAGATGGCTGGATGGCATCACGGACCCGATGGACTTGAGTCTGAACTCCAGGAGTTGGTGATGGACACGGAGAACTGGCGTGCTGCATTTTGTGGAGTTGCAAAGAGTCGGACATGCCTGAGAGTTTGAACTGAACTGAACTGAACTGTAAACATGTGAACATACCTGCCAATCTAACCAGCTTTCATTTAGAGTATCTAGAATAACACACAGTGTAGATTGTTTCAGGGTGATGGTAAAGTTTCTTTGGTTTGATAATATTTTAGGCACTGGTTGATTCTAGTTATTCAAATGGCTTCCTAGAATTATAACCACTTAAATACGCTATCATAATAAATTCATACCAGGGAAATTGCACTGCCTTAAAAAAATAAGAACCAATAATGTGTATGCATATCACACTACTAAAAAAATGAGAAGAGGGCAAATGATATTGCACTTGACTTTAGTCACAAATTATTAATATAAATACCAACTTCCCCCTACTTTTAATATATTCACTGAGACACCTACATTACTTCTATTCCTTCATATCTTTTTCTTTATCCTGGACCTGCTTAGGGGTGGATTGGAGGTGGGAACTGTTCCTATACTAGTGTTAAGTCGCTTCAGTCATGTCTGACTCCTTTGCAACGCTATGACCATAGCCTGCCTGGCTCCTCTGTCCATGAGATTTCCAGGCAAGAATAGTGGAATGGGTTGGCATTTCTTTCTCCAGGGGATCTTCCCAACAAATGGACTGAGCCTGCATCTCTTACCTCTCCTTCACTGGCAGGTGGGTTCTTTACCACTGGCACCATATGGATAGCCCCAAGTAGTAATACTCTATTTACTAAACAGCATGTTTCATTCTCTAAAGGATTACTCCACACTCCTCCCCCAATTTTCACTCTATGTTTGCATTCCAGCATTTCTTCTCTCTCATTTCCAACTGGCATGGTCTCCATTCCAGAGAATTCAGTCCAGCCCAAGGCATTTCCAACTAGGCCCTGGCCCTATCCTTTTTCAGCTAAAGAAATGGAGGAATGATACACCATCAGTTCAGTTCAGTTGCTCAGTTGTGTCCGACTCGTTATGACCCCATGAACCGCGGCATGCCAGGCCTCCCTGTCCATCACCAACTCCCGGAGTTCACTCAGACTTAGGGCAGGAGGAGAAGGGGACGACAGAGGATGAGATGGCTGGATGGCATCAGCAACTAGATGCACATGAGTTTGGGTGAACTCCAGGAGTTGGTGATGGACAGGGAGGCCTGGCGTACTGCGATTCATGGGGTCACAGAGTCGGACATGACTGAGTGACTGAACTGAACTGAACTGAACTGATATATAAAATAGGTAAACAACAAGGACCTAATGTATAGCACATAGAACTATACTGATTACCTTATAATAACTGATAATAGAAAAGAATCTGAAAATTAATGTATATATATATATGTATATCAGAGAAGGCAATGGCACTCCACTCCAGTACTCTTGCCTGGAAAATCCCATGGGTGGAGGAGCTTGGTAGGCTGCAGTCCATGGGGTTGCTGAGGGTCAGACACGACTGCGTGACTTCACTTTCACTTTTCACTTTTAAGCACTGGAGAAGGAAATGGCAACCCACTCCAGTGTTCTTGCCTGGAGAATCTCAGGGACGAGGGAGCCTGGTGGGCTGCCATCTCTGGGGTTGCACAGAGTTGGACACGACTGAAGTGACTTAGCAGCATATATGTGTGTGTGTGTGTATATATATATACTGAATCACTTTACTGTACACTTAGAACTAAGACAACACGGTAAATTAACAACAACAAAACTTTTAACAAGTGAATTTGGCCATGGGGTCCTTGCTGGCCAACCACTGATGTAGGGCCGAGCCTCCTCATCGTGAATGTGCGTGGGGACCACTGGAGTATCCTGTGGGAATGGCTGCCGCGGTACAGAGTGCCACTGTCATCCAATATGCCTGGACAAGCCCCTTGGAAGGAGTCCAGATTCCATAAAGGCAGCAGATGGGTGGCCTGTTTCACTCACCACCACTGGATAACCTGCGCCTAGCACGGGGCCTCGTACGGTTAAATATCCATTCAGAAATATAAAGGAATCACAGTGACTCCATAAGCATTTGCTAAATGAATGCACTAGGTGCGAGCTCACAGGAGAGAGGAGCTGTTTCTTATACTCCTGGTATCTTCCAGACTTCCTAGGAAAGCGCCTCTGTATTACTTTAAATAAATGCTTGTTGAATATTTTTAGATGTGGCTGGCCCAGGTTCTGTGTTAACACTTCCACCACCTCTGCTCTGCTGCTGCTGCTGCTGCTAAGTCATTTCAGTCGTGTCTGACTCTGTGCGACCCCATAGACAGCAGCCCACCAGGCTCCCCCATTCTTGGGATCTTCCAGGCAGGAACACTGGAGTGGTTTGCCATTTCCTTGTCTAATGCATGAAAGTGAAAAGTGAAAGGGAAGTCTCTCGATTGTGTCTGACTCTCAGCGACTCCATGGACTGCAGCCCACCAGGCTCCTCCACCCGTGGGATTTTCCAGGCAAGAGTGCTGGAGTGGGTGCCATCGCCTTCTCCACACCTCTGCCCTTGTCATCCTTTTTCCCTCCTTGGGTCATCACTCTTTCCCCCTTCTGCTGGTAACATAACCCACAGTCCTATGTACGCTCTGGACTAAGTGGATTATGTAAGTCTGACCCACTCATCGTTACAAGAATTGGCATGAAAACCAAGCTGGTCCAGAGTAGTCCAGGTTTCCTGGTTGAGAGACAAGCACAGGGTAAGGGCCGGGCCAAGTGAACCCACTGCAAGCCTTCGCTGTTGGCCTCTAGGGAAGATGGTGCGGTTCATTTGTCTTTCATTTGGTCTCCTTGAGTCTGAGAATCCCAGTGGCCTTCAAGACCATCATGGCAAGACAGCCTGTCCAAGAGACAGCTAGAAAAACAGGAACCTGGTGATACTCTGAGCTCGTGGTTCCTGAAGCAAGTCATGCCTTGCTTCCCAGCTACATGGTGCAGAAACTTTTCTTTTTTTAAAAGAGGGTTGAGATAGTTTTCTGTTACTTACAACCAGAAAACTTCTGACTCTATAGGAAAAAAACCTCTACGTACTTTGAGCCAAATTTCTTTCTCTCAAAATAAGTTTAGTTACAAGAACCCAGTTTATATAGGATGGGTAAAGGTTTAACTTAATGTTAGTAAAAGCTGTAAAACCTGTAGCAAATGAGACCACCCACACCCACTGACATGATTACCATTTTTCTTGAAGCTAGGTGCAATCCATACATTCAGGATCACTACATTTGCTCAACATGTCTTTCACACAGAAAGTCCTTTTGCAAGAGACAGGCATCCATAGATCAAGTAAATACCTGGTATTGGGAAGGTGAGATGCAAACACACACTGTATTTTCCAGAAATGAGGACAAAACCCAGGTTAGGATAGCCTGTCTCAGATTTTGTAAATTCCTTGTATTTGCCCTCCCATCATTTTACGACTCTCTGTGGCAGTCCTGGAGAGTGCACAACATATTACTGCTGGGATATGCTGATTATTACTGGGAAATGCTGATCAGAGTATTGTGGTAATATTCTTTTTTTATTGTGGTTGATGCTTTTTAAAAAATTGAGATAGTCTGGTCACCAGATGATCAGTTTAATGAACAATAAATTCTCTGGGATCTGGGTAAATTCCAATAATGTACACTAATACATAAACTATCCAGTTTGAAAAAAAACAATAACACATCATAGTCTAAAAATCTTTTGGGGAATGCTATAATCCAGCCTTCCCAGCAAGGCTTCATGAGTCTGGAGAAATGCCTTTTTTTTTTTCCTCCCAGCAGCCTTGGAACATGTTACCTTGAATACAGCAAAGCTAGGTCTCAACTGATCTCATATAACTGGACCTCAGAAACCTCTGACAGCATGTTGTTGTTAAATTATCAGGGAAAACAGACTGTGAGAAAACAAGCTCACCCTGCAAGTTAAGTCCACTGGTCTCTGGAACTAGTCCATGGACATTGAATTTCTTTCTTACCTCTTTCAAAGCATACTTGCCATAAACACTGGAGATGCTGACCCTAATAGATTCCGAGACCCTAAATTCCAAACTGCAACATGTTGTCAAATTATATTCAGTTGGGAAAGTCTCTTACCCAGTCTTGGGATAAGGACTAATTCAACTTTGAAAAGATTTTTCAAACACAAACATTAAAGGAAGAGTTGACTCCTTAACATTCAGCCAGGGTATTAAGTTAATCACAACATCACACATGAATAAAGAGAAACATTCTTGTGCTTCCAGGACACGTGTATTCATACCAAATATTGACAAAGACGCTAATTGTCTCCTGTCAGAAAATACTGTTTTCTATTACAGAATGTTTGTCTGTATCTCCTAAGACCAAATACTAGATAATGACCAGATTATCTGGCTAATGCCACCACTTAAAGAAAATTTAAAAAAGCAAGAATCATGTTCAATTCTAAGTGTGTTACAGATGGGGATTCTCTTTCTCCTGAAGGCTTTACAAGTCTCTGCAGATAGGAAAAGAAGGGAAACAAGATTAAGAACATGAGCTGGGAGCCACTTGAGAAGGCCCTTTTGTGACCTTGAATTAGACAGCTTGGAGAAAGAGAGGTGTGGGGACAAAGGACACCGGAAAAGGAGAGGGGGTTAGTGAGCCTCTTTCCCAGCAGAAGGGAATACTTCATGAGTTCAAGAATAGCAGAGTTGACACCTTTAGGTTTCCTAAGTAAGAAACAATGACACATTATGTCTTCTAATCCAAACCATGCTACAGCACAGATTATGCCAATTATCATAACTCAGTTTGAGGTCAGATATTTTATTGTGAAACAATATTACCATGATCACTTAAGAGACAATTCTCAAAGAAGAGATCAACGCACAGCTGTGCACTTGAGATATAATTTTCTCAGATTTGAGATGCTATTGATATTGAGAATTTTTTCCAGGCTCCTGTCCACCACTAATAAACTCAACATAAAATATGATTGCTTCCACACTAATAATACTGACTCACATAGCAACTGGTTACTAAAATATAATTTTTTTATGGCTTGCTAACATTTTTGTAAAACTTTCAAAGTTTACATTACTCTGGATTATTTACTGATAAGAAGATTAAAAGTGCTGTTATTGAAATGGTTACTCAAACACTCATATTTTTCGAGATTCTTGGTTCACGCATCTCCTTATCATCATCCCTCAGGAATTAAAGATTAAATTTCAGAATATCTTGTTAGATAAGAATATAAAAACATACAGAAACCTTTACATGTTTTAATATGAATAACACTAAAAGGAAAAATCGTGGATAGCTGCTCTTCCAAGTAACTAACGTATTTCAATTTCTCTGTAAATTTTTCCTGATAGTGTATTTTAAGATAAAGATAGCTGGAATTCACATAATCAGATCTTGTAGATGAGATTATGTAGGTCTGCAAGCTTTGTGCTCCTTGGTATGCTGCTCTAATGAAGAAATACTTCTAGTGACAAAGATAAGGGAAGGAAATCCTTGGAGAATTTCAAGGAGCTGCCATAAAACTTCCTTCACTTTATTTAGATTTTTATTTTTTGAGACTTTTTTTGATGTGGACCATTTTTAAAGTCTCTATTGAATTTATTATAATGTTGCATCTGGTATTTTTTTTAAATGTTTTTTTGGTTGTTTTGGCATCTGGTGCCATCACTTCATGGGAAATAGATGGGGAAACAGTGGAAACACTGTCAGACTTGATTTTTTGGGGCTCCAAAATCACTGCAGATGGTGATTTCAGCCATAAAATTAAAAGATGCTTACTCCTTGGAAGAAAAGTTATGACCAACCTAGATAGCATATTCAAAAGCAGATACATTACTTTGCCGACTAAGGTCCATCTAGTCAAGGCTATGGTTTTTCCTGTGGTCATGTATGGATGCTAGAGTTGGACTGTGAAGAAGGCTGAGCACTGAAGAATTGATGCTTTGAACTGTGGTGTTGGAGAAGACTTTTGAGAGTCTCTTGGACTGCAAGGAGATCCAACCAGTCCATTCTGAAGGAGATCAGCCCTGGGATTTCTTTGGAAGGAATGATGCTAAAGCTGAAACTCCAGTACTTTGCCCACCTCATGCGAAGAGTTGACTCATTAGAAAAGACTTTGATGCTGGGAGGGATTGGGGGCAGAAGAAGGGGACGACTAAGGATGAGATGGCTGGATGGCATCACTGACTTGATGGACATGAGTCTGAGTGAACTCCAGGAGTTGATGATGGACAGGGATGCCTGGCGTGCTGCAATTCATGGGGTCGCAAAGAGTCGGACATGACTGAGCGACTGAACTGAACTGAACTGATGTCCGTTGAGTTGATGATGCCATCCAACCATCTCATCCTTTATCACGCCTCCTGCCCTCATCCTTCTCCTCCTGCCCTCAATCTTACCTAGCATCAGGGTCTTTTCCAATGAGTTGGCTCTTAGCATTAGGTGGCCAAAGTATAGTGGAGCTTCAGCTTCAGCATCATTCCTTCCAATGAATATTCAGGAGTGATTTCCTTTAGGATGGACTGGTTTGATCTCCTTGCTGTCCAAGGGGCTCCCAGCAGTCTTCTCCAGCACCACCATTCGACAGCATCAACCATGGACTCAGAGAGCTGGCTGTAAAGTTATACTTGAATATTCAACTGCATGGGGGTCAGTGCCCCTAAGCCCTGTCTTATTCAGGGGTCAACTGCATTTGGAGACATTTCTGGTTGTCACAAATTCCAGGGCAGATTGTGGCTAGAGGCCAGGAATGCTGCTAAACAACCCACAATGCACAGTACAGTCCAACTCAGCGAAGAATCGTCTCCTTCCTGCAAAAGTCAATAGTGCTGAGGTTCAGAAACCTGTTCTAGCCTTGTCAGCCTTGAATTCTTGGTTGGCTGGATGGTTCTCAGAGCTCCTGAAAATTCACATGCAATTGAGTTCAAAATCATGGGAGTGGGAGACAGGAGCGAGACACGCCACGCAGAAGGCTCTTAATGAAGGTGAGAAAAAGACAAGGAGATTAAATAGCATTTAATTTTGCCTTTCAGTGATGGGTAAATGCAAGTGTGTCATGCTAAGTCACTTTAGTCACGTCTCACTCTTTGTAATCCCATGGGCTATAGACTGCCAGGCTCCTCCGTCCATGGGATTCTCCAGGCAAGAATACTGGAGTGGGTTTCCATGCCCTAGCCATCAGGAAATATTTCACATATTTATTATAGGACAAAACCAACACCTCAAGATGTAGCTGGAAGGAACCAGCAGCTCACAACCTAAGAAGATAAAGGTAACAGTCTAAGCGTCCTGGTTAAAACAGTTTTTTGACCATAGCAAGAAAAGACTATGAAACACAATGGGTAAATAAACTTTGAGTCATATCCATAAAACTCTTGTGATGCAGCTTAGAAGGGGAAGAAAAAGAAGAGATATTTTCTGTGTTACTTCCCATGACTTTCAGGCGATCACGTCCCCTAGCCGACACCAAGCGAGCTTTTTCTCAATTATGTGCCAACTTTTTGTCATAAGAATATTCTCTGAGAATTGTCAAATGACAGACATTTCTTTTCAAGAATTAATGAGACTTTTCTATTACTCATTATCCTCTATCAAAAATGAGAGCAATGAGAGCCGGAATCCTAAAGGCAGGAACGTCGTCAGTTCACACTCAAGAATTCTGGCAAAGAACCCAAATCCTATCAACACAGGAGGTACATTTTCCATGCTTTAATTGCTTTCCGTGGTTACTTCCTGAAAGTGTAGACCATTCACACCTTGATGAAGAGGGTGACAAGATAATGCCACTTCTGAAATCTTTATTCTGGTAACCTTTCAGGGTGTGAATTTCTTTAGACACCTCTATAAAATTCTGTTGGACATGCAAATGGTTCCAAACTGATAAAAGTGAATAAAAATTACCTGATTGACAGTGCTATCCCCACTCTTGTCTTGGCACAAAAGACAAAAACTGTTCTGAGCAGTGACCGTTCTTTAGAATTCATAAGCGTGATTGATGGTAATAAAATGACTGGGGTCTCCTAAAATTGTCATGTACAGTTTATTAGGATTTGTCATCATGATATGATGATGCTGTCATGCTTTGATGGAGACAAATGTGATGGTCAGATTTTCTTAACTGGAGAGTTTGAAACAGTGCTTATGTGATTATCAAACTAATCCAGATATTTCAGCTGCATTCTGTCAAGAGCTATTCAAGAAGTTTTCGGGAAGAGGATGACAAAGCAAAGAGTACATTGTTACACTGGATAAAGGCTTTAAGCCATAGAGAATCCCAGAAAGTGATTTAATAAAACACAAAACTTTCTATCTTCTCTTTACTAGGGCTCACAGTCCAATTAGCATTGAGCTCAATAGGAGAACATGTGACTCAACAGATTTAAGGGTCTGGACCCATGGAAATTCAAAATACAGTTGATTATCCTAGTGAGCATTCAACTTCACTGAGGGATAGTCTACTAAAAATTGCATATATATAACTTATTTTCCTTAATGCTTTTATTAATGCAGAATCACAGAACATATGCACAGACTAAATTACCTTCCAATATAACACTGAATATTTATTCTTAATATTGAATCTACAACTAATTATTGTTATACTTGATAATCCATATTTTGGAAAGCTTCTCTTTCCACGACTGCTGTGTGGCTGAGGATACTGCTCCGGCCTTGGCTGCCTAGCCCTCCACTTCTTACCCTCCCCTCATCTTGATAACCCTTGTCTGTGTGTGCAGAGTGGCCTGGAAGTCACAGGACCATTTCCTGCTCAAAACTCTTCTCTGCACCTTCTATTCTGTGGCGCCTGCTCCAAACTCACAGACCTGGCCTCGGAGGTCCTCCGGCTTGTCTGACCACACCCTACCACTCCACCTTGATGGGCCCTGATCTTTGGAAACAGGCTGGCTCAGGGATACCTGGGTTCCCAGCTCCTGCCGAGTGGCACTCAGCTATGCGTCGAGGCCACCAGCGTCCAAACATCACTCTGCCACTGGCAGTGCTGGTGTCCGACCAGGACAAGCTCCCTCCCCTTTTCTGGTCCTCAGGCTTCCCAGGGGGACACAGGGGTAACACCACCATGGGGAGCACTGGCAGGAGCGGGAAGGGGTCTGGAGCATCCTGGCTCCAGGCCAGCCAGGCCCTGGGTTTCTCTTTCCTCTTGCCCCTTCCCTTTTCCTTCTGACGACTCTGGGTTTAAGTCTGTTAGCTCCGTGAGGAGATCACAGGACGGGGCCCTTATCCAAGGGGTGTGCGGCTCAGTTCAGGGCCACCTGAACTCACAGCACACAATGCTGCCATCGGCGTCGGGGCTCAGATTCTGGGGTCTAAAAATGAATAAAAATTACCTGATTGACAGTGCTATCCCCACTCTTGTCTTGGCACAAAAGACAAAAACTGTTCTGAGCAGTGACCGTTCTTTAGAATTCATAAGTGTGATTGATGGTAATAAAATGACTGGGGTCTCCTAAAATTGTCATGTACAGTTTATTAGGATTTGTCATCATGATATGATGATGCTGTCATGCTTTGATGGAGACAAATGCGATGGTCAGATTTTCTTAACTGGAGAGTTTGAAACAGTGCTTATGTGATTATCAAACTAATCCAGATATTTCAGCTGCATTCTGTCAAGAGCTATTCAAGAAGTTTTCGGGAAGAGGATGACAAAGCAAAGAGTACATTGTTACACTGGATAAAGGCTTTAAGCCATAGAGAATCCCAGAAAGTGATTTAATAAAACACAAAACTTTCTATCTTCTCTTTACTAGGGCTCACAGTCCAATTAGCATTGAGCTCAATAGGAGAACATGTGACTCAACAGATTTAAGGGTCTGGACCCATGGAAATTCAAAATACAGTTGATTATCCTAGTGAGCATTCAACTTCACTGAGGGATAGTCTACTAAAAATTGCATATATATAACTTATTTTCCTTAATGCTTTTATTAATGCAGAATCACAGAACATATGCACAGACTAAATTACCTTCCAATATAACACTGAATATTTATTCTTAATATTGAATCTACAACTAATTATTGTTATACTTGATAATCCATATTTTGGAAAGCTTCTCTTTCCACGACTGCTGTGTGGCTGAGGATACTGCTCCGGCCTTGGCTGCCTAGCCCTCCACTTCTTACCCTCCCCTCATCTTGATAACCCTTGTCTGTGTGTGCAGAGTGGCCTGGAAGTCACAGGACCATTTCCTGCTCAAAACTCTTCTCTGCACCTTCTATTCTGTGGCGCCTGCTCCAAACTCACAGACCTGGCCTCGGAGGTCCTCCGGCTGTCTGACCACACCCTACCACTCCACCTTGATGGGCCCTGATCTTTGGAAACAGGCTGGCTCAGGGATACCTGGGTTCCCAGCTCCTGCCGAGTGGCACTCAGCTATGCGTCGAGGCCACCAGCGTCCAAACATCACTCTGCCACTGGCAGTGCTGGTGTCCGACCAGGACAAGCTCCCTCCCCTTTTCTGGTCCTCAGGCTTCCCAGGGGGACACAGGGGTAACACCACCATGGGGAGCACTGGCAGGAGCGGGAAGGGGTCTGGAGCATCCTGGCTCCAGGCCAGCCAGGCCCTGGGTTTCTCTTTCCTCTTGCCCCTTCCCTTTTCCTTCTGACGACTCTGGGTTTAAGTCTGTTAGCTCCGTGAGGAGATCACAGGACGGGGCCCTTATCCAAGGGGTGTGCGGCTCAGTTCAGGGCCACCTGAACTCACAGCACACAATGCTGCCATCGGCGTCGGGGCTCAGATTCTGGGGTCTGCAGGCATTAGCGGGGAGAGGAGGTCGATGAAAGACCCGGGGCCCTTGGGGGAGGCTTGAGCAGACACACAGTAGATGGCTGAGGGCAGGAGCCAGCTGGACAGGTGTGAGAGGAGAGAGAAGTACACCCATCAGGAGGCAGCGAGCTGCCCGAGGAGGGCAGGACTCAGTGGGGAAGGTGGCAGGGGCTTGGCACCGAAGTGAAACGCAAGCTCACAGTGAAACGTAGTCTATTTCTCCAAGGCAGAGTGTGTGCTAGTGACATGCGGGCACGCTGTCTACCGGCCACTTCGGCACAAGCGCAGCTCAAAGCCTTGTGCAAACTCTACAGAAATGCGGGTGTGTTGGCCACAGGTCACTGGATCCGTGAACGCATTGCTGTTTTAACTCGGGAATGCTCGAGAGCCGCCCTGGTTCTCTGGCTACGGGCCTTCTGCCTCTGTGCCTTCTGGACGTGTGCAGGACTGCCTTCAAAGTGACCCCTGGCTCCTTAGGCACAGCGAGCGCATTGCCCGCGTCCAGGGATTTCATCCTTGCCTGTTCCTTTTGCATTCTTGCTCTGCCACTTGGTGTTAAGGATGTCTGCTCACAGCTTGCTTCTTTTACAATGGCTTGAATGATTAGAGAGACGATGATGAAAGCTCGCAAATGATATCCTGATGCGTCCTGTCCAGATGCGTCTTCATTTGTCCTGCCAAGGAGTTCAATCTTCACTTGGGGTTTGAAGTGAAGATTTCAAGTTCAATCTTCACTCCGGGCCCCCAGCGTTCGACAGAGCCGGGGAGACGAAGCTTGGCTCTACTCAGTGAAGAACGGTGACGGCCTTTCCTGTAACTGTAAAGCTCACTTGAAAGTTAAAAAAATTCCCATAAAGATTAAAAAAAAAAAAAACCTCCACACACACAGCAGTCAGCTTACAGAGGCCAAGACATTTGTTTCGTAACCAGACCAAACTTGAAAGCTCTCAATTTCGCCTCTAACAAGATGTATTCCATCAGCGCTTTCTACATAAATCACAGCTTCTGATGGACCTTTTGTTTCAGCCTCCAGAAACTGTTAGGCCTGAGTAACTCCAGGAAAAGGGCTTATCCTCCAAGATGATAAATCTCCTCTTTCTACCGTAATGTGAAATGTATCACACCACTTCAAATGTTACTTCAGACTCCTTCTTTATTAACAATGCCTTTGGTTTTGACCATTCAGAATGGTGAACATATATCAAAAAACCAAAGGGCTCCATAGGACAGGGAGGGAGCCTCCCGCCTCGCTGGAACCCAGCCAGGCTGTCAGAGGACACTGCCTGGGGCCAAAGGGAGAATTCTAGATTTTGAAAGATGATCCAAGAGACGCTCCCAAAGAAAGTTCCATATCTGCATCCAATCCACGCCTTGAGCTTTGAATCCTTGGCGACTTGTCTGTGGAACTTCCCATAGACTTGGTTTTGCCTGAAATCTCATGTGACAACTGAGATTTTTCTGTTCTTTCGATGCTCAACTTTCACTCAGCTCAAGAATAGGGGATAGTAGCAAGCAAACCCTTATATGTTAGAGAAGCTTAATTAATAACATAATGGGAGTAAATAAAAATATCTTTTACAGTGGAGAGGGCTGAGTAAGATGAATGTACTTTTATAATGCCCATGTGCCTGCTAACTCACTTTAGTCGTGTCTGACTCATTGCAACGCTATGGACTGTAGCCCGCCTGGATCTTCTGTCCACAGGATTCTCAGGCAAGAACACCAGAGTGGGTTGCCAGTCCCTTCACCAGGGGATCTTCCAGATCCAGGGATCAAACCCGAGTCTCTTAGATCTCCTGTATTGGCAGGCTGGGTCATCATTACTAGCATTATCTGAGAAGTCCACTTTTACAATAATGACTATTAAAAAGTTAAACTTTAGTTAACTAATGAATACCTTAAATGCATGTGATCTTTGAAAAGAAGAACGAAAATTTATCCAGCAGGGGGTAAAGATTACTGAGAAAAAATAATTGATCCCATAGGTTTCTACAGGAAGGAAAACACCCCACACCTATAAAGCCAATGGAGGGAAATAGGAAAAGCTCATGTATATGGTACATTTTTTATGCATATGAATTATGATCTTTTCTAATAAGAAAAATGAAAAGTTTTTAATTGCATGGAAACATGAGGAGAGAATATATTTTTTTGGTTTTATGCAATGTAATCCCACTGAACTACCAGCAGTCACAGTGACACTATTACGATATCATCATCAGTCATTAACGACCAAAGCAAACACACCTGCTGACCTGTTGAGTGTCTGGACATTTAGCGTGGCTATTGTCCACACTGGGACACCTTGAGAACTATTAGTAAATGTAACCTGACAATAGACACAGCCCAGGCTGTACCAGGCAAACCTGGATATATAGTCCCCGTAGCGATGTCACCAGCTAACTCCACATCTGCCCGCCGAGGCAGGTGTCCTCAACCCTTCTCACACATGGGAGAACAGAGGCTCCTTCCAGGTCACTTGGCCAGTCAACAGAAGAGCTGGGCTGAGAGCTGATCCCGAAGCATGGGCTCTTCTGGGCAGACTCCCGGCCAAATAAGAGGCTCACGGTGGTGTCTTGGTGCCCTGGGTCTATTAGAAGGGCCAAGGCAGAACAGATGAGAACACGCTCAGGCTCTACGAAAGGGTCCAGAAGTGAGTTCTGCAGGCAGTGGGGCATGAAGGCCACAGGGTGGTCGGGCTGCCCCGCTGGAGCCCTCGCCCGCTCACCCCACTGCCCTGGATCTGCTTTGCCCTTCTCTGTTCAGACAATACCCTTATCCAAGGTGTGACTGAACGCGAAAGCCAACCTCAGGAACAAACCCTTCAAAGTGAGAAGGTACTGCTCGATCGCATTTCTCACGTGTCATTAGGACACGTGTAGCGGATGAGGATCTGTAGGGCTTTTGGGGTTATGAACAACAGTGAATAGTTTGGATATTTGCAATAAAAAGAAATCAACCCTGAATATTCATTAGAAGGACTGATGATGAAGTTGAAACTCCGATACTTTGGCCACCTGATGTGAGGAGCTGACTTGCTGGAAAAGATCCTGATGCTGGGGAAAGACTGAAGGCAGGAGGAGAAGAGGGCGACAGAGGATGAGATGGTTAGATAGCATCACCGACTCAATGGACATGAATCTGCGCAAACTCTGGAAGACAGTGGAGGACAGAGGAGCCTGGCGTGCTGCAGTCCACGGAGTCACAAAGAATCAGACATGACTTAGCGACTGAACAAGAGCAACAACAAATATGGACATCAACGCCTCCCATCAGTGCATACTGGTTCCACACCTGCCTTGTGCTGGATGCTTCACAGACATCTGATGCAGGCCTCCCAATCCCACAGGAAATGCTACTCCAAAATATACAAGGAAGGGAAACAAGCTGCGGAGGATGCAGGTGGTCAGCAATGGGGCCAAGATGTGGTAGCCAGTATGGAAAGCCCAGGACCCAAGCACTTTCCTCCACAGCTGTGCCACCCACTTGGCTTAGCCTACTGGGGGTCACCCTTCAATGAAGAAGTACAAAACCAAAAGCCGTGGCTTCAAGCCTCCAGAGGATTTTTTAATTCAAAGGCCACGCTGTGACGACCTTGTAGCTTTGAGCCCAGGGTCTGTGTCTTGTCTGTAGGCCCTGTATGGCCGTTTCACTGACTCCTTTGGGAAGCTGCTTGGATGGAAAGTGTCCCCATGACAACCACTGGACAGGCACCCACACCCATCCTCCCTGCCCCCTGGGGAAGGCTGGAGGCCCTCGCTAATCTGAATGGACACTCATCTCTTTAGCTTCATGAAGGATAGATGACAACGGTCTTTTCCTTTCTGTTTCTTAAGATTGACAGAGTTAGAAAATATCCACACTTTACAGAGAAAAGGGCTGTGTCCATAAATCCAATATAAGTGATACTAAGGTACTATATTTTAGCAGCTCAGAGGAGGCTGGTGAAGATCCATAGGCCTCCATGGCCTTAATCTAATAGAGTTGCTTGTGACAGAAATAGACACATTGCTGTTGTCTAGGAATCATCTTTTCTCATGTAGCTTTGGGTTCTGTGAGACGATTGGTAAATTTTGGTCATGTCCACTTAAGCATCAATTTAACAGTTTCGATATACTAATTCCACCTATTAAAAAACATCATCTGATAGACTGTTTTTTTCTTTGCTGGACTGGAGGAAACACAAGCTGGAATCAAGATTTCTGGGAGAAATATCAATAACCTCAGATATGCAGATGACACCACCCTTATGGCAGAAAGTGAAGAGGAACTAAAAAGCCTCTTGAGGAAAGTAAAAGAGGAGAGTGAAATAGTTGGCTTAAAGATCAACATTCAGAAAACGAAGATCATGGCATCTGGTCCCATCACTCCATGGGAAATAGATGGGGAAACAGTGGAAACAGTGTCAGACTTTATTTTTGGGGGGCTCCAAAATCACTGCCGACAGTGACCGCAGCCATGAAATTAAAAGACGCTTACTCCTTGGAAGAAAAGTTATGACCAACCTAGACAGCATATTCAAAAGCAGAGACATTACTTTGCCAACTAAGGTCCGTCTAGTCAAGGCTATGGTTTTTCCTGTGGTCATGTATGGATGTGAGAGTTTGACTGTGAAGAAGGCAATATGCAGATGACACCACCCTTATGGCAGAAAGTGAAGAGGAACTAAAAAGCCTCTTGAGGAAAGTAAAAGAGGAGAGTGAAATAGTTGGCTTAAAGATCAACATTCAGAAAACGAAGATCATGGCATCTGGTCCCATCACTCCATGGGAAATAGATGGGGAAACAGTGGAAACAGTGTCAGACTTTATTTTTGGGGGGCTCCAAAATCACTGCCGACAGTGACCGCAGCCATGAAATTAAAAGACGCTTACTCCTTGGAAGAAAAGTTATGACCAACCTAGACAGCATATTCAAAAGCAGAGACATTACTTTGCCAACTAAGGTCCGTCTAGTCAAGGCTATGGTTTTTCCTGTGGTCATGTATGGATGTGAGAGTTTGACTGTGAAGAAGGCTGAGCACTGAAGAACTGATGCTTTTGAACTGTGGTGCTGGAGAAGACTCTTGAGAGTCTCTTGGACAGCAAGGAGATCCAGCCAGTCCATTCTGAAGGAGATCAGCCCTGGGATTTCTTTGGAAGGAATGATGCTAAAGCTGAAACTCCAGTACTTTGACCACCTCATGCGAAGAGCTGACTCATTAGAAAAGACCCTGATGCTGGGAGGGATTGGGGGCAGGAGGAGAAGGGGACGACCAAGGATAAGATGGCTGGATGGCATCACTGACTCGATGGACGTGAGTCTGAGTGAACTCCGGGAGTTGATGATGGACAGGGAGGCCTGGCGTGCTGCGATTCATGGGGTCGCAAAGAGTCGGACACAACTGAGCGACTGAACTTAGTTATGTCTCATGCAATACTGATATCAGATTAGGGCCTCCTGGGTGTCTGACTCTTTGCGACCCCATGGACTGTAGCCTGCCAGGCTTCCTCTGTCCATGGGATCGTCCAGGCAAGAACACTGGAGTGGGTTGCCATGCCCTCCTCCAGGGGATCTTCCTGACCCAGGGATCAAACCCACGTTTCTTACGTCTCCTGCACTGGCAGGCAGGTTCTTTACCACTAGCGCCACCTGGGAGGCCCGTAACAGCAGAAGGAAATATTTATTGAGTAGTTGCAAGCACGGAGCACTTTACAACATTCTATGAAGGTAAGTGGAAGGCTAATGTCCTTGTCCAGCTCAGGAAACAGTGGTTGGGATTATAAGTAATCCCTCCAAGATCTTACCCTGAATGAGGGCACCATGCCACGTTCATTATGCCTGTATAGGATTGCCTGATAAAATGCAGGATGCCCAGTTAAGCTTGAGTTTGAGATAAACAATGTGTACTATTTTTTTTTAAGCATAAGTATGCCTCCAGTACTTTGGCCACCTCATGTGAAGAGCTGACTCATTGGGAAGGACTCTGATGCTGGGAGGGATTGGGGGCAGGAGGAGAAGGGGACGACCGAGGATGAGATGGCTGGATGGCATCGCTGACTCGATGGACGTGAGTCTGAGTGAACTCCGGGAGATGGTGATGGACAGGGAGACCCGGCGTGCTGCGATTCATGGGGTCGCAAAGAGTCAGACACGACTGAGCGACTGAACTTAGTTTATGTCTCATGCAATACTGATATCAGATTAGGGCCTCCTGGGTGGCGCTAGTGGTAAAGAATCCGCCTGCCAATGCCGGAGACGTATGAGACCAGATGAAGTTTCGATTTCTGAGTTGAGAAGATCTCCTAGGGAGAAAATGGCACCTTACTCCAGTATTCTTGCTGGGAGAATCCCATGGACTGGTGGGCTACAGTCCCTGGGGTCACAGACACAAAGGAGCGTCTGAGCACACATCTATCAGACTGTTCCTGAAGCTCACGTTTAAGCGTGTGCCCATACTCATACTCGCTAAACCCAGCAGCCCTCAGTAGCTGCCCTTCCTCGGTGATGCTCAGGACCGTTCCAAGGTATGAATGCTTCAGCTGGCTTTGAAAGCCTTACCCAGCCTGTGCGGCCACGAAGGAAACCGGTACCTGTCGTGTGTTAGGGAGCTGCTCCTTCCCAAGGTGAGTCTGGCAGCTTCCGCCTTGAGAGCACCCCGAGGCCCTTGCCTGGAGGCAGCTGCTGGTTCCTGGGTGAGACTTCTGTGATCAGTGCCTCGGGGCAGGGAGGCGGCAGCTCTGATCACGCTTCTCCAGCAGGTCTCTGAGGCCCAGAGGCTTCGGGGAGACGTGCCGATCCTACCCCTTTGTGCAGTGACACACAGGCCGTCCACAGCACCAGAGCAGAGAGCACACAGCCCCTGAGGACAGGCTGACCAAGCGCATCAGAGCCCTTCTTGTCCCAGTGCACAGCCTGTGACCCTGTCTCAGAAAACACTGAGCTGTCCTTCAGGGCCTGTGTCACGGCAGTGCTCATCCTTTAAGCCGTGGTTTAGTCAATCTGTCACGTCCAGATTCTCTGTGGACTGTAGCCCTGCCAGGCTCCTCTGCCCATGGGGTTGCCCATGCAAGAATACTGGGAGGAGGGGGTGCCATCTCCTTCTGCAGGGGATCCTTCTGACTCAAGGACCGAACCCGCGTCTCCTGCGTTGGCAGGTGGGTTCTTTACCCACCTGAGGCCAGGGAAGCCCTCAATCCCAGCAGAGTTTATATTAACAAACGTCAGACATAATAGATGCCCAGTAACAGAGGAAGGGCTCAAAGAGATGCCAAATGAGCTCAATGAACTAGTTCTCAGGCATTAGAGACTGTGGTTTGGAGGATTAAGCAGCAACCTACATATGGTGCGTTAAAAAAATAAAAAGGATGCAAGTCATGTTAACATTCTGATGTAATGTATATACACACACCTTCTGAAGGGAACATATAAAATAACAATAGCTATGCTTAAGTTATTGGATTATGGGTGATTTTTAATATGTGCCAGTTTCCACTCTTTTTTATCATGCTAAAACATGTGGACAAGGTTAAAATACCTAAAATAAATTCTTCGCCATCTGTCTTTTCTCTCTCACTTAAGGAAAAGGAATTTGGCCTGCGAGTGGCTGCTCATCCTTGACGTGCAACGCAGAAGGGGGAGGGGGCGGCCATCTGTCCCCGGGGAGCGGGAGGCAGGTGTGAAAGGCGAAGACCTGGAATCTCGGCTCCTCTTGGCCTGGGGACTAATCGTCCTTACTCTTCCCAAAGGGCAAGCAGGCTGGGCTGGGAGCTATGAAACCATCTTGCTAAAGAGAGTTAACTAGCAGCGTAAAGATCATCCAGGTGCTCACAAATCCAAAGTGGAAAACAGGAGCACCTCCGTTCTTCTTGATGCCGGTGTTGATCTCTGAGTCACTGAACACACGGAGAACCTCAGAACCAGGAAGCGGGACTGGGCCTCAAGGAGTCACCCGGGGGCGGCCGCCAGCAGTCCATCGGAAGCCCCCTCTCTGGAGGGCTGTCTCCTGAGGCCCGCAGAGGCTGAGTTTACCCTCTTGAGCCACAATGCTTGCTGCCTGGCACTTGCTAATGCATGCATTACATGAAATCATGGCCACTGTCATTCTCGAAACAAGGGGGGCACATTCAATCAGAGGGACAGCTCATCGGTGCCTCGCCTCTGGGATCATCGATGGCATATTCTGGGCTTCTGCATAAACCATTTGTTTGCAGAGAGGTACCAGGCAGCACACTGTTATTCCTGCTAAAAAAGCATCATCGCATCCAGGGCAATTTGCCCCTGAGTTCTTACATGAAATTGAATGGACAGGCTTCTAAGGCTCTGCCCCCGGCTGTGTGTCCTTGGGCAAACCCCTGAGTGTCACTTTCCTCATCTAAACATGAGGTACTTATCCCACTGGGTTGTAGAGAAAGAGCTGAGCACAGTCCTGACTCACAGTAGGAGCTGAGTGTACAAGCTTACAATGCCTCTTCCTGCAGA
The DNA here is from genome assembly GCA_006408675.1 of Madoqua kirkii. NCBI lineage: Eukaryota > Metazoa > Chordata > Mammalia > Artiodactyla > Bovidae > Madoqua > Madoqua kirkii. The sequence continues at coordinate 22,910 of SJYC01128893.1, read as the reverse complement.
GAGCCGTTCCCAGGGCCCCACAGCCTCAGGGCAGGCGGGACTCCTGTCCATGGTGTTTCCCAGGCAAGAACACTGGACTGGGCTGCTATTTCCTTCTCCAGGGGAATCTTCCAAACCCAGGGATTGAACCCAAGTCTCCTGCGTTGGCAGACAGGCAGAGAGGTTCTTTACCACCGAGCCACCAGGGACGCCCATGATATAAACACATTACGAGTTTACAAACAGTTTGTCGTTGTTTGGTTGCTAAATCGTGTCTGACTCTTTTGCACCCCCGTGGACCGTGGCCCACCAGGCTCCTCTGTCCATGGGATATTCCAGGTGAGAATACGGGAGTGGGTTGCCACCCTCCTCCAGGGGATGGATGGAGCTTCCGTGGGTCTGACCAGCATGGTGACCCAGACACTCGCCTCCGGGTCCTACTCTGGGGCTCTCACCCCGCGTTTCTGGGGTGTTTTCTAACCATCAAGGGGATAGACATCACAGTAGGGACCTCAGTTTTCAGGAACGGCCAATGATAGCAGAGACTGCTGAGCATCTGTAATCTCACACTTTGACAGTGTGAGAGGCAGTTGATAAAAGCAGGCAGGCTTCCCGTCTGCATGCGCTCACTCTCCCATTCTGAGCTGCTTTGTGACTCTCCTTAGAGATCTCAGCCTTTATTCAATACATGCTCTGATTTCTTGGGAAATTAGACTTGCAATAAGAAATTTTCCATCGTTTCACAGAGAGCCAGGGAAAAAAAGCCTTTGTCAGCTGATCCATCATACTTACTAATTGTTCCTCCGTTCCCTAGAGATGCAGAAAGCGCAGCTCTGGCAAATCTACTGCAAATGCTTTATTCAAATAAAAAAAAAAAAAAATCTTCATTTTCCCTCTGCCAGTTTTCCAATCAATTTATGGTTCAGACCATATTTTCACAAGTCCTTCCATTTAGATCGGATACAATCTGGGGGGAGGTCGTTTGCCTATAAGGCATGCAAATCCAAATAACCTCGTATGGTGTAATCTAGTAATTCTTGCTTCCTTGGTAAGTTTAAAGTAGAATGGTCTGACGTAGATTCAAAACTCGATTGCAAGGAAGATTTTCTCACATTTCAGCTTCTGCTGGTCACATTCTTCTGTTCTTGCAAATCAGCTGAGCTCATCAGTACTGGGAAAGCGAATACTAATTGGGAATGGGTGTTCTTTCTCCATGGAAATCCCACGGCCGTCTGTCTTCGGCAAACATACTATCTGCGGTAAAGTGGAGAACCACTTTCCGTTTCAAACGTCCTTGACTGTCTGAGCTGAGAACCTTAGGGTGTGTATACACAGTTTTTAAAAGCGCACGAGTCAAACCTGAGAGAGAATGGTAAAGCAGGCCACGCTGGGAGCAGGCCCTCAGCTGCCCCCCGGGCGTGCACCCTACCAGCCAGGAGAAGCAGTCCACAGGCTCCGTTGCACATCACCCTATGACGTCCGAGTGTGGCAGTGGCAGACCCAGCACACGCGCGTGCCAGGGTCTGTGCTCAAAGCAGCTAAGGCTGGGTGTGAGCTCCAGAGGCTGGAGGGAGAGGAGAGCTGACAGTGGGTGAATGTGGCTCCTTTGGGAGTGATGATAACAGCTGGGGTGCCTGGGCCCCCGTCCACAGGAGGTCAGAGCTGACAGTGGTACCTCCGAGAGCCCTCAGAGCATCTCGTGGAGGGGGGATGCTTGGCTCCATCGATGAGAAATGCTCCACGGGGAGGCTGGCTGACAGTCTGGAGCCTGGATGTGAACCCAGCTGGGTGACCTCAGAGCAGACCTCGTGACCCCACCCCAGCTCAGACCCCGGACATCCTGACTCCCAGGGGGGTGGGAAGGCAGCTTTCCGGTGGGCCTCTGGGTGACCCCAGGGTCACTGTCCAGAGCTGCTGCCGCACAGAGAGGTCTGATAGGAGACGCATGAGGGCAGCCCTCTGATTCCACTGTCCCCGCTGCTCTCAGGAGAGGCTGTCCCGGCGGCGGAGACGAGGATGCTCCTCCAGGGATGAGGGACGCTCCTAGTTGTTCAGACCTCACTCTATTGACCCAAGCCCCCTGGAGAGGGAGGATGAGAGCTGGTTGCCTGTGTTCAAGCACCATGTACAGATTATATGTTGTTGCATCCTGAGATTTCAAAGGCAGAAGGAGGAGGTGAAATAACGAGAAAGGAATTATTTTAAAATACGTCACACACTCAGTGAGCATGACCTGGCAGTCAGTTTCAAAGCTGACCGATCTCTGCAACCTTCTAGTTAATTGTCCTCATTTTATGTGAGGAAACAGGCCCAGAGAGGTAAAGGAACCTGTTCAAGATCACACAGCAACAGGGTGTAGGGTCAGGACAAGAATGTGCCTGGTCCTGGCTTTATTTGCCTGATTATTAATATTTGGGGACTCAGTTGGCTCTGAGTTTTCAGCGGAAGCCAGGCTTCTCTGAGTAAGTGGGTGGAGGCCTGTGCATCTCACACGTTGGGTGGAAGCGAGCCCATGTTCAGGGTGCAAAATGACGGCGGGGGAGCCCTCTCCGCAAAGCAGGCTGGTCTTATCCGCCAGCCCAGTAACAGCTGGGGCTTCTGTACATTCTCAGCTTTTACCACCAAAGTCAGCAAAAGACTTCCTATGAACCACAGCGCATGGAAATGAGGCTGGAAGCCCTGCTCCTCCCTGAGCTCTCTGGAATCACAACGAGGAATTCCCGGGGTCCCAAAGCGACCGTTCCAACAACCTAACAACAGGATGTAGGCGTCCACTGCACAGTAACTTTAGCCTGCCTCCCACATGGGATGGAGAGGAAGCTTTTCATAACTTCAGCAGAAACAAGGGTGTGGAGTGAAGCTCGCCCTGAAACCTGCACTCGGCAGTGAGGGCTCAGTGCGAGCACCCTTGGAGGGCAGTGGGGATGGGCATCTCGTGAGGACCGGCTGCGGACCTGGCAGCCTGGCGCGGATAGTGCCTGCGAGCCAGGCTCACGCTCTACATGCGGCAGAGACTGGTTAGAGACGGAGGCTGGACGTCGGAACAACGAGCTCCGTGTGACTCCCATGGGTCCAGCGCTGTTATTCAGCCCCTGGACGCCTGCCTGACCGCATCTCCGCAGGACACAATCGGAGCCATGTGGGAAGGACGGGTGAGTCCAGGAACAGGAGTGGCAGCGAATCTCAGCTTTTACCACCAAAGTCAGCAAAAGACTTCCTATGAACCACAGCGCATGGAAATGAGGCTGGAAGCCCTGCTCCTCCCTGAGCTCTCTGGAATCACAACGAGGAATTCCCGGGGTCCCAAAGCGACCGTTCCAACAACCTAACAACAGGATGTAGGCGTCCACTGCACAGTAACTTTAGCCTGCCTCCCACATGGGATGGAGAGGAAGCTTTTCATAACTTCAGCAGAAACAAGGGTGTGGAGTGAAGCTCGCCCTGAAACCTGCACTCGGCAGTGAGGGCTCAGTGCGAGCACCCTTGGAGGGCAGTGGGGATGGGCATCTCGTGAGGACCGGCTGCGGACCTGGCAGCCTGGCGCGGATAGTGCCTGCGAGCCAGGCTCACGCTCTACATGCGGCAGAGACTGGTTAGAGACGGAGGCTGGACGTCGGAACAACGAGCTCCGTGTGACTCCCATGGGTCCAGCGCTGTTATTCAGCCCCTGGACGCCTGCCTGACCGCATCTCCGCAGGACACAATCGGAGCCATGTGGGAAGGACGGGTGAGTCCAGGAACAGGAGTGGCAGCGAGAGGACAGAGGTGCACGTGGACGCGGCTGGGGAGCGCTCTCGCCTGGTGGGAGCTTCCGTGCGGAGAGGACGGCACCGCCTGGCAGCCGTCCTGTCCGCTGACCACACGGAGGGAGAGTCTGAGGTCCTCTCGAGCACACTGCCACACGCTGCACGGTGGCATCTGGTGGACCTGAGGATGCAGTCCACTGTCCCCTCTCACTGAGTGACCTTGGGCAAGACAGTCTCTGCATCTGTAAAATGGGATTAATAAGCACACCTCCAAGATTGCTGTGAAGGTTAAATGAGAAAAAGCGTAGAGGCTGCTTGGGATATAGCACGTGCCCAGCAAACGAAAACAGTAGCCAACGTTGACCGAAGCATTTCTCTTTGATGATATTTTTATGGGGTAAATGTCTCTTACTATTATCTGTTATCACCATCACCACCTCCATTACCCTTACTACCATCCTCCTCATCATCACCAGCATCATCATCACCATTACCAGCATCTTCAACATCAGCAGCAGCACCACCAACTTCACCACCATCATCACCACCACAATCATCACCACTATCACCATCACCTTCACCACCGTCACTATCACCTTCACCATCATCACCATCACCACCATGTTCAACATCATCATCATCATCTTCAGCACCATCACCATCATCACCACCATCATCATCATGTTCAACATCATCACCATCATCATCACCTTCAGCACCATCACCATCATCACCATCACCTTTACCACCATCACCATCATCACCTTCGCCACCATCATCACCATCACCTTCACCATCATCACCATCACCACCATCATCTTCACCAATATCACCATCATCTTCACCATCATCACCAGCATCATCACCATCCTCTTCACCACCATCACCATCTTCAGCACCATCACCTTCACCAATATCACCACCATCACCTTCGCCACCATCACCTTCACCAGCACCATCACCACCATTACGATAATCCCCATCGCCGTCTTCAAGCACATTATTACGTCCATACTACACACCAGGGCGTCAGCTGAGCCCTTTGCAGAGACCTCCTCCCTGGCTCTCAAGCAGCGCGCCCCTTGTAAGCAGTGCCCTTGCTGTTCACAGCACGGCCGGCAGCCTGTGTGCCACCTGGGAGCTTGTCAGAAACGCAGGTTCTCAGGCCTCGCCCCAGCCCTACTGACTCAGAATCTGCGTGTTCACAATGTCCCCAGTCATACGCCGGCAAGCTCAAGTCTGAGCAGCAGCGGCTGGCAGCAGCAGCCGTCTCCTGGTACAGAGCGACTGGCTTGGAGCGGGTCTCCCTGCACTCTCCAGTCTCGCTCCCTCTCCCTTCCCAGGGAGCCACGGGCTAGTCCTCCCGACAACCTCAGCACACCAGGGAGGAAAGAGGCAGGAGACCGAAGACTGGGACACCTTTGCGAGGATGAGAGAGAGCTGGAGCAGGGAGGAGGAAAGAAGGAACAGTCCTGGACGGGGGCTGGCAGCCCTGCAGAGACCCCCCTCCACGTTTCTGGGTCCTGAGGTCCCTGGGGGAGGTGTGGGCAGATGCCCGCCTGTGATGACACCCCCGACTCCGGCCTCCGCTCTGGGAAGGGAGGAGGAGGGGGCCGAGGGCATCCCGGACCCCCCCAGCACCCCATGCAAGGCAGAGAGGAGAGGCTTAATAGGGGCAGCCGGCCCGCGGACCACCCGAGACCCCTGCTTGCCCCAGCCCTGCCCAGGGCCTGTGTGCAAAGCCAAAGGATCACTGGCTGAAAGTTTCCAAAGTCTTAGGAAGGCCCCACTTTATGGCAATTAGCATCCACGAAGACTCGACACTTGGAACATGACAGTTTTTGCTCCATTAAATGCGACCTAAGATTTTTCCTCCATTCAACTTCCATTAAATGCAAGAGTCTGAGAGATCATTTCATTCAAGCCCAAGAACTGGCAGCTGAAGGAACAGAAGCGAAACAGATTTCTGCAAAGTAACTTCAAATGGGATGATGCGGGGCTTGGAGTTAATTTTTAAAAAGCCCTAAGAAGGTTTGGTCTTATTTTTTAAACACATGTTTTTCAGAAATACTTAAATGGAAAACACCCTCCTCTTGACTGTATTTCGTACGAGAATGAAACCAGATAATTAGACATCATGTTTCTGGTAGGGTATTTTTACCCTCTAGGAATGTGGGGCAATTTCATACTAAATGAAATACTTAGTTACACATATTTGTCCTTCCTCCTGGTGTTTTCAAGTTGGGATTACCAGGAGGAAGGGTAGGCTTCGAGTTTATTTTTCTGCCCATAAACTGTGATCTACAGTCAAGACAGGCCAGCCCACCCCCCCGTGCACGGCTCTTCTTCTGTGCCCAAGTGGCTGCTGCTCTTTAAATGAAAAAGGCTGTCTTCTTTGCAAGTACATGATAAATCTATTTGTAAGCCCAGTGATGATGCAGAGTGGAACTTTACAGAATAATTTTAAGACCAAAAATCTTATCAGCAGCAAATGCAAGGGTTGTTAGAGGCCATTCAAAAATCAATGCATGAAGAAGGAAAAATCCAGTACCTTTCTGCGATTCCCCTGTTTGCCCAGGAAAAACTAACTCCCCTGGGATAACCATGTTCATGAAACATGGAGCCCAGGGGTTTCCTTATTCAAGGGACCACCAAACGTGGATGCTTCTGAGCATCCTCCAGCCCTGGAGGCAGGCAGGGACTGGGGACGAGAAGGATGGTGAGGGGCAAATACTCTTAACGGACCTGTAGGCTCTTAATTTTCCTTTGGAGAAAACGTGTGTAGAAACCAAATCCATGTCTTGTTTGGTTCCTGTGGCTACTCGGCTCTGTTCCTTTTCAACAGGCTGAAGGGTATGTTTTGTTAGAGGTATTAAGACATTTTATTCATTGTGATGACTTCATGCTGCTACTGCTGCTGCTGCTAAGTCGCTTCAGTCGTGTCCGACTCTGTGTGACCCCAAAGACAGCAGCCCACCAGCTTCCCCATCCCTGGGATTCTCCAGGCAGGAACACTGGAGTGGGTTGCCATTTCCTTCTCCAATGCATGAAAGTGAAAAGTGAAAGTGAAGTCACTCAGTCGTGTCCGACTCTTTGCGACCCCATGGACTGCAGCCCACCAGGCTCCTCCATCCATGGAATTTTCCAGGCAAGAGTACTGGAGTGGGGTGCCATTGCCTTCTCTGAATGACTTCATACATAATAGGTTTTCAATGCTTTTTAGAATTGCAAAAGCAATATATATTAAACAGAGAAAAGTTATAGAGCAGACATTTCAAGTCCCCAGTAATACACTCTGGGGAAGATTAATCAGCATCTTAGAGATGCTTTCAACTTTCCCCCACGAGTGCATTCTCTTTCTCTACCCCCAACCCCCTCTCCTCTCACCCTCTCTTCTTCCAGTTGCAACACTCACATTTTCCTTAGCAACCTTGCCCCTTCTCACGCTCATGCCTGAGGCGCAGGTGAAATCTGCTTTCTAGTCTAGCAAACGCTCTGAGGTGAGATTTTTCTCTCTCGTTGATTTCACTCATCGGTTCTCACTGTTGAAGAGTGAAAGCAGGCCTTCCAAGCCTTTCCTGAGCTGCCGCCGGCTCACACCCGAGGTCCACGTGCTTGGTGGCCCAGGGCTGGTGCTTCTCAGGCGTTGTGTTCATCCCCAGCGCGCCAGCCCGCATCCCCGAGCCTGGCCAATCCCACCTCTCCTGTGTGTGTGTGCGCTCAGTCACCTCACCCGTGTCCGACTCCTTGTGACCCCAAGGACTGCGGCCCGCCAGGCTCCTCTGTGCATGGGATTTTCCAGGCAAGAATGCTGGGGTGGGCTGCCGTGATCCTCCTCCAGGGGATCTTCCTGACCCAGCCATTGAATATAATATATATATTATATATGTGTCTCCTGAGTCTTCTGCAGTGCAGGAGGAGGACCGGGGAAGCCCCAGCTCCCCTCTACACGTGGCCAGCTCTCCCTGACCCTCTCCGTCCTGGCTGAGATATAACTCCTGGGAGGCCTTCACCGAGCACTGCCTGGTCCTGTCCCTCCAAGCCCCGGGCAGGTGCCAGGGGCCGCTCTGTGACTATCCAGCATTAGCACTGCGTTGTTGTGGCCCCTTCACACATCTGCGCCTCATACGCAGGGTGCAGGGAATTCAGGGCAGGTACATTTCCACTCGCCTCCCCACCCGTTACCTCCTCTGCACCCAACACGGCTTTGACTCTTTGTTGACAGTCAACAGATACACCTTTAGCGAGTATCATAACCACATTGCAGTGAATATCCTTTTGCATACATCTTGAAATACATTAGCTACTTTCCTTAAGAATAAGTCCCTGATGTATAATTGCTGAGTCAATAGGTATAAAGATGCTTAAGAGTGTTAATATTCATTGCCAAACTGCTCTACCAAAGGGTGCCTAATTTCCATTCTTCCAATTTATGTTGGAGTCTACCTACTTCCCTGAAACCTCATCAACACTGAATTAGGAGTCTTTTTCATCTTTGCCTATGTGATAAATCAAACAAGCCCCTCATTTGAATATGCATTCAAGCATAAATAAATTTCAAGTTCCCCACATATTCATTAATCATTTTTGCTTTTTGTGATTGTCTTAGGCCAATTTTTATTTCAGTGTGACTAGTCTCTTGATTTTCAAAGTTCTCTATAGATTGACTATATTTATGCTGATCATACTTTTTCCACTATACTATTTGCTCTTTGCCCTTGATTTTTATATATTATACAAGAATATATAAAATTTTTAATTATAATTTATTTATAACATGTAAAATTACTTATAATTTTATATATTTCATATATATTAATGTCTGTAAGCTTAAAATTGCTGTTGAATTTAATATTGCACTCATATCCTTTAGAGTGGTCTTTTTTTCTTTAACTTTATGTTGAGGGAGGACATACATAAAATCTAAGAGGCTTGGGTCCTACATAAATTGCAAAGGATTGCACTTTAAAATGTTGTTAGTTGACTTTTAGCAACCAAAAACATTATATTAAGATATTGCTTATACGTGGAGTCTTAACAAATCATAAACAGAACCACAGACACAAAAACAAACTGATGGTCACCAAAGGGGAAAGTGGGAAGGGAGGAGGTAAAATAGGAGTTTGGGATTAACAGATGCACACTCTGTATAAAGCAGATAACTGATCAGGACCTACTGTATAGCACAGGGAACTCTACTCAGTACTTTGTAATAATCTATAAGGGAAAAAATCTGAAAAAGAATAAATATATGCATATACCTGAATTACTTTGCTGTATACCTAAAGCTAACAAAGCATTAAAAATCAATTATGCTTCAATAAAAAAATTTTTTAAAGAAACTTAAAAAAAAGAAACAACCCTAAAATTAATAGACTGCACGATATAATTCAAAAAGAATTCTTTGGTGCATTCCTCTGTTAATGGAAGAATCCTCCACGAGTCCTCTTCTGACTTTTGCCTGCTATATACAATCTATCTGTATATTCTTGCACCACTGAGATGACCCAGAGGGATGGTACGGGAAGGGAGGAGAGAGGGGGTTCAGGATGGGGAACACGTGTATACCTGTGGCAGATTCATGTTGATGTATGGCGAAACCAATCCAATATTGTGAAGTAATTAGCCTCCAATTAAAATAAATAAATTTATATATATATTTTAAATGGTATTACTTCAACCTCCTGGAGGTTGGGATTCTACTCCACTAAGCTGGGGTTACTGAAAGTTTGCTAGGGTTACTTTCTCTGCGTTGGAACACTGGACCTTCTCTCAGCATTTTCATAGTAATGATGCTTTTCTAGAAATGTAAAAATCTTAGGAGGGAGGAAATAAAGGGGACAGACATCAGATATCAGCAGAAACAAGCAACTCAAGCTAAGGGGTCCTTCTCATCATGCAAACATGCTTCAATAACATCCCCCTTCTAAACAGACCCGTCTCTGTCTCCAGGGCTGGCTCCCACCCCACCGTCCGCATCTCTTCTCTCAGAGCTGTCTCTCAAGCTGACTTCCTTGCTCTTCGCCCCACCTCGCCTGCTGCAAGGAGACACCTCGTTCCACTCCCAGGGTATCAGGTGACCGATTACCCCAGGTGCCAAGGACACCTCCCTCCCTTTACTTGCAACAGGCACTGCCAGGGCCCAGGTTCCCTTCCCACCTCCCAGCATCTCCTTTTCCTCCTTTGTGGGATCCTCCTCTTTTCCATCTCAACACGTTAGGGAAACAGAGGGCTACCAGGGCTTGGTCCTTGGCCTGCATTTACTCCATATCTTCTCTCTTCGGGTGCCCAATCTATGAGCCAAATTATGTTCTTTGGATCCCCAATTTTTTTTCCAGCTTGAATTTCAAACTTATATCCAGGTGCCTTTTTACTTGTCTGGCAGACATTGCAGAATTCATACACTTCTCGATATTAGTATCGCCTTACCTCGTTTTCCCATCACAGGCCAAATAAAGCTTTCCCTTTCAAAGATGTTCGTGTCCTAGGTACTGCAACCTATATGCTATATTATGGGGATTCCCAGGTGGCTCAATGGTAAAGAATCTGCCTGCCAATGTAGGAGATGAAGGAGACATGAGTTTGATCCCTGGGTTGGGAAGATCTCCTGGAGGAGGAAACGGTAACCCATGCCAGTATTCTTGGTGGGGAAATCTCATGAACAGAGGAGCCTGGTGGGCTACAGTCCACGGGGTCACCAAGAGTCAGATAGGACTGAGCGACTGAGCACAATTTGCTATTTTACCTGACAAAGGGACTTTGCTAATGAGATTAAATTCAGGATCTTACAGCAAGAAATTATCCTGGATTATCTGGATGGTCCCATGTAATCACAAAGGGTCTTTACAAGAGACAGGTAGGAGCGTGAGAGTCAGAGAGAGTAGATGATACTCTGCTGGCTTTCAAGAGGGAGCACAGAGCCAAGAGTTAAGGAATTTGGGCAACCTCTAAAGCTGGGAAAGGTGAGGATTCTCTCAGACAGCCCCCAGGAGCCTCTGCGTTTATGATCATTTATTCAAGCTGCCGATAGGAAACAAATTCATCCATACCACTGAAACCAGCCACTGCCCCCTTCTTGCCTCCTTTGCTAGCAGCTCCAGATTCCAAAAACACAGGCAGTTGTTCAGTCGCTAAGTTGTGTCCAGCTCTTTGCGACCCATGGACTGCAGCATGCTAGGCTTCCCTGTCCTTCACTATCTCCCGGAGTACGCTCAAATTCATGTCCGTTGAATGGGTGATGCCATCCTACCATCTCATCCTCTGTCATCCCCTTCTCCTCCTGCCTTCACCTTTCCCAGCATCAGGGTAATTTCCGATGAGTCAGCTCTTCACATCAGGCAGCCAAAGTTTGGAACTTCAGCGTCACATCAGTCCTTCCAATGAATATTCAGGGCTGACTTCCTTTAGGATGGACTGGTTTGATCCATCATAAACATCGGTGTCAGCCTTTAATTTTTTTAGCCTTACGTTAATTTTATCTCCCGTGTTAGACATCTAATAGGTCATCAGCTGACACATTTAAAGTGAAACAGGTCAGTCATGTTAGAACTGCTCCTAGAGTCAGACAGCTACTCCTGTGGCCCAAGGGAAAAGTGGTTGAGGCTGGAATTAGGAAACAGCAGTAAGACAGAGGGAAAAGAACGGAAGAATTACTTAAGATGTGAAATCCACAGGACTTTGAGAAATGGTGCGGTCAGAGGGCCTAGTGGCTTGGGGGAGGTACTGGGATAACCCACAGGGTCAGAGAAACGGGAAAGAAAGCCTGTAGGGCAAAGACTGGGGGTCCAGGTACCTTCCCGCTGCATCTGAGGTGTGCGTGGACCTCACCTGGGCAGAGACCTCCAACCTCCCATTCCAGGAGCCTGGAGTTGAACTTTTTGGGCAGATGGGGCAGAGTTGTGATCTGGGCTTCATCAGTGAAGAGGTGGGGGTGTTCACATCATGACAGAGAAAGGGTCCCCAGGGGCAGGGCAGGGGGTGAGAAGCACAGAGCCCAGGCAGACGCCAGGGATCCCTCATTTCAGACCTGGGAGAGGGATGACCAGATGAGGAGCAGGTGGAAAAAGGCCCTGAGGGTGAGCCGAGCGCAAGGGAAGCCCAGGTCATAGGATGAGGTGAGGAGAGGTGGTAAAGGAGGAGAAGCGGACTGTTGCAAAGGCAGGGGCTGCGGAAAAGGTGTGTGTGCAGGGGGCATCGTGGAAAGAAGGAGGAGAGGCTGAGGCTGGTGGTAGACGCAGAGAAGGGATAGAGAGGGATGCCGGAGACCAGTGAAGAGGCGCTGGGGACCCACGTGGTTCGTGTGGGCGAGGAGAAAGGAGGCACATTTCACATGCTACCTGGGAGCTGGGAAGGAGGGAGAGGGTGGAGACCGGGAGTCAGACCCATTTCAAAGGAGACTCGAGAGCAACGAAGCCTGGCCCTCCAGCAGGCCCAACAGTCCAAAAGAAAGGAGAATAGTCTGTTAAGTATTGAACATCTGGGAGTCAAATGTTTCCAACGGGGGGCTCCCCTCCCTAGCACAGCTTAAGGTGAACCCTGCCTGCATTTGAATTGCATTTATTCTGCAGAGAAACAGTATTTGATTTATGACCACAGATAAAGAGGTAAGTGGCAACTGTATTTATGCATCACGCTTGGTATTTTATGGTCATTCGTATACATAATTTTGTATCCCCAAAGTTTCCATAAAATAAACGAGGAGAGATTAAGCAAGGAGCAATATATCACTGTTCTCTTTGTAGGTGCAAGATGAGAAAATAAACACACACCTATTTTACTATACAGAAAGTATAAGCCAGGGGTAGCAAGCTCTCCTGAGAAAACTGATGAAGGAGCTGATAACAACACAGAACGGGCTGAATACAGAAATTCCCCAGCTAGTCAGCACTTACACTCTTCCTACTCAAGCAAAACCACAATCACAGACTGAAGCAAGTCATAGAAGGAAGACTGGAAGGAAATATGCTGACATGTGATGAGATTTCGGGCGATTTCTTCTTTTTTTTTGCTTTTTGCTTTTTCATGTTTTCTATGTTATATATCATTATCATGAGACACATTTGCAGCAAGAAAAAATAATAGCAATTACAATAAAATGTATGTCAATAGGAACTTAAAACTGTTCTTTAATTGCACATTAAAAGGTTGTGTGATTTTGTCTGAAGGCTACTTCAGATACACAAAGGCAGACATCACTTTAGGGTGGGGATAATTTGTAAAAACATCTCTCCAGATGAGGGAAGAGCATGCTTGTTTCTCCTCTCACACGGCTGGACATGCAGCACTCTGACAGCAGGTATGCAGGGCTTTTCCCAGCCAGGTGATTCTCTGTGGTGCCAGCTGGGTGACCGATGACTCAATTCAACTCTGACAGTAACAGACTTACCTCAGACCCCTCAGCTGAAGGGCTCAGTGTCCCAAGACCTATTCCCAACAAATGCCAATCACAGGGTCCAGGTGCTCATGTTCCCCATAACTCCTATCCAACTCGGCTACAGATCGGAGGTGCCCACAACCTCCCATCTTTGGGTTTACTTGCTAGATCTCACAGGACTCAGGGAAACATATCTATGAGTTCATTTTATAATAAAGGATATGGTCAAGGATACAGCCAGCCAGCCAGATGAAGAGACACACAGGATCAGGTCCATAGGGCCCTGAGTGTGGGAAGTTCCATCCCTGGGGAGTTGAGATGTAACCTCTCAGTACATGGACGGGTTCACAATCTGGTAGCTCTCTGAACCTCCCTCTATTGGCATTTATATGGAGACTTCATCACATTTTTTGTTGTTCAGTTGCTAAGTTGTGTCTGATTCTCTGCAACCCTATGGGCTACAATACACCAGGCTTCTCTGTCCTTCATTATCTCCCAGTTTGCTCAAACTCATGCCCATTGAGTTGGTGATGCCATCCAACCATCTCATCCTCTGTCATCCCCTTTTCCTCCTGCCTTTAATCCTTCCCAGCATCAGGGTCTTTTCAGATGAGTCAGTTTTTTGCATCAGGTGGCCAAAATATCGGAGTTTCAGCATCAGTCCTTCCAGTGAATATTCAGAGTTGATTTCCTTTAGGATTAACTGGTTTGATCTCCTTGCTGACCAAGGGACTCCCAAGAGTCTTCTCCAGCCCCACAGTTTGAAAAGATTTCATCACATAGGCCTGATAAATCATTAACTACATTTCTAGCCCCTAAGCCCTTGGTGGCTCAGACGGTAAAGTGTCTGTCTACAATGCGGGAGACCCGGGTTCGATCCCTGGGTTGGAAAGATCTGCTGGAGAAGGAAATGGCAATCCACTCCAGTACTATCGCCTGGAAAATCCCATGGACAGAGGAGCCTAGTAAGCTACAGTCCATGGGGTCGCAAAGAGTCAGACATGACTGAGCGATTTCACTTACCTACTTACTTACTTACTATTCCCTCTACAGGAACAAGGGACTGAAATTTCCAAGCTTCTAATCACAGCCTAGATCTTCCAGTGACTAGAGCCCCCTCTAGGAGCCCACTCAGAATGACCTCATTCAAAACAAAAGATAATGGTAACCCCCTGGAACCCCAGGGTTCCTTAAGGAGCTCTGCTTGAGGAACTGGAGTCAAAGACCAAACATCAGAACAAAAGATGCTGCCAGGGCCTTAACACTTTGGAAATTACAGAAGATTTACGAGACCCATGTCAGGAACCACGAGGCAGAGATCAATATGGATCTTTTCAGTTATTTCACAGCATATAATCATAGGATCCAACATATAAAGGCTTAGAAACCAGATTGAATATGAATTGAATTGAATTCAACAATATGACTTCCATAACCTAAGTAGCCAGTGGACACCAAATAAAGGCTAAGTGCTGTGAGGGCTATGAAGGAAAATACTGCACTCAGTCACTCAGGCATGTCCAGTTCTTTGCGACCCCATGGGCTGTAGCCCACCAGGCTCCTCTGTCCATGGGGTTCTCCAGGCAGGAATACTGGAGTGGGTTGCCATTGCCTTCTCCAGGGAATCTTCCCGACCCAGGGACTGAACCAGTGTCTCCTGCATTGCAGACAGATTCTTTACCACTGAGTCACTGGGAAAACTCCAAAGTATGGTGCAGGCAGCATCAAAATTCAAGACATGCCCAGCCTGGGGGAACAGAGACATGGTTGGTTGCACATGCACCTGTTGGCCCATTGGGATGCTGAGCATTTAAGCAGGATTCGTGTTTTTCTCCATCTCTGAAAGTAAGGAGGAGGGAGAGCCAAGTATGGTGGCAGGTCAGCTAGCTCCGGAAAACAGGAATAACTCCCCGAAGTGGGAGGGGTGATGGCGCCAATGTTCACTCCAGGAAATAACCAGGGGTAGTGTGGCCACAGGTCAGTAGATGACGGTTTCAGTGCCAAGAGGAAGTCCCTCCACTCAGAGTGGCAGGAGCATGGGGACCGGTCCACTAATTACAACACGACCTTGAGAAGGCATCAGGCCATGGGTGGGAAGTCGAGGCAGGGCGGTCGGTGATCAAGACAGGATGGACGTGGGAGGAGACAGGAAGCGTCTGCAAGGTGCTGGAGGCAGAGACAGGAAGGATCAGAGACCCTGTCCCTCCCCAGGGTCACAGAGCGCCAGCCCAGGCACTGCGGGTCCATGGGTCACAGCTCAGGGTGAGCCTGAGGAATCATCACCTCCAGGGAACGACACAAGAGCCGCACAAACATGGTCAATCCAAGGCGAGAGACAAGCCACCAGCAGGGAAACAGGACGAGCTCAAGATGCAGGAAGCATCTGGCAAGGGCTTGTTGACCTAGCACAGGGGAGGGGTGAGCCTGGGGACTCGGGGTCGGCCCATGTGACTATGAGTCCAGGCTCTGCCCACACTGGTTTCTTGACCTTCTTTGTGTTATTTAAGCTTCCCGAAGGAGCGTGCCCTCAATCGTGAGACGAGATTGAATGACCTCTCGAGGCTGTGGAACATCAGAGTGGGAGGCCCAGTGGACAGTGCAGAGCCAGGCCCAGCTTAGCTCATGCTCAATACATATTGTAACGATTCATCCACCTTCTTGTCCAGCCTCACTGCCCATTACTGCTTGCCTTCCTCTTTCTGCCCTGGGTTTCATTTGTAGGAAATGTCTCTGTTGTTTTAAGAAATGTTTATTTATTTTTTTAAATTAATTTATTTATTCTAATTGGAGGCTAATTACTTTATAATATTGTAGTGGTTTTTGCCATACATTGACATGAATCAGCCATGGGTGTACATGTGTTCCCCATCCTGAACCCCCCTCCCACCGCCCTCCCCATATTGTTTTAAGAAATGTTTCAAGTCAACTGGTTGACCTGAAAAATGATGGAAATGTTCTGAAATGGCAGTGGCACCAGGAAGCTGAGGGTTGGATGCCAGGGCCTGGCAACCTGTGGGATAAGGATCAGGCAGGGAGGCAGGTGAGGGGCACAGGAAGGGCAATGGCTGACCTGCCTACTGGCAGGACGTGGCCAGACCCAGGGGGCAGCGGAGAGCAGCGTGTGCAAGGGCAGCCCAGGGTCAGGCAGGCAGGGAGACGGGAGCTGGGCTGGCAGGCGAGAGGCTGAGGCAGGCTGAGCGCAGGCCTGGGGTTTAGGGAGGAGGGATCCCTGAGGGAGGCTGGAGGACACGCCTGTGATTCCGAAGCAGACAGTGCCTGCAGGCTGCGGCCGAGCTCCCGGCTGGACCAGGTGAGCGGAGACAGGAGGGAATCAAGAGATGCGCCCACGGTGGCATCCGCTGGACCAGGTGCGCGGGGGCAAGGCAAGGGCCAAGTCGCCTGACCCTGGAACGTCCGGCTTGGACCACGGGTGGATGCAGACACCGGAGCCTGAGGTGGGGTGCCCAGGGAGGAAGGTGGGGTGCCCCAGGGAGGAAAGTGGGTGTCCCAGGGAGGAAGGTGGGGTGACCCAAGGGTAAAGGTGGGGTGTCCCAAGGAGAAAGGTGGGGTATCCCAGGGATGAAGGTGGGGTATCCCAGGGGTAAAGGTGGGGTGCCCCAGGGATGAAGGTGGGGTGCCCCAAGGATAAAGGCAAGGTGCCCCAGGGTAAAGGTGGGATGTCCCTTTGCATTTACAGAGTCAGAGGGCCTGTGTGATAGCTGAGTACAGACAATCTGGTCTCTAGACATCCCTGGATGGATGTGGAACTCCACAGAAATGGGAGCTGGAGACACAGGTCTGAGCGTCACATGGAAAAGCATAGACAGGGAGGCGCACCAGCTGAGAGGAGCCGTGGGAGGGTCTAGGAAGACGTCATCACAGAGGAGGGAGCCAATTATGGGGAGAGACACCGTCCAGGCTCAGGGACGGGTCCCCTCCATGGCTGGATGCTGTGGGGGCACCAGCCTGGGGGCAGGCGATAGTGGGCACTGTCTGCAGAGAACTGAAAACAGCTCAGACTGACCAGAACCGCTCCGCTCCTCACTGCAGCCGTGCCTAGGACATTCTAGCAGTGCCAGGGTCAGCCCCGGTGAACGTTACCCACTGCACTTACACATTTCCCAGCACTCCTTTTTTTAAAAAAGATTTTCAAGGAGGGGAATATATTTTTATTTTTTATTTGTTGGCCACACTGCATAGCATGTGGGATCTTAGTTCCTGACGAGGGATCGAACTCGTGAGCCCTGCACTGGAAGCTAGAGTCTTAAGCACCACCTCCCTGGACCACCAGGGAGGTCTGTCCCACCATGTTTCAGACAAATACTCTCTTGGTGTATTTTATTTGGAGATTATCTTTAAAAGCATTTTTATTGCTTTTCTGGACTATGAGAAATGGGGAAGCTACTGTTTTCTTCTTTGCCTAGGCTATTAGGCTATGGGTATTTTTTGCTGGCCCACTGATCTGCAAGGACCAAGTCAGCTACACAAAAGAACCCTCCGAAGCATTTCTGTTAAAAAAAAAGTCGTTAGGATGGCTGTATTTGTACAAATTCACCTTTCATTCTTTTTCAGGAGTCCACATAGTCTGTGAAAGATCCTTCAAAATTCTTGCTACCACAGTATTTTAAGCCATATTCTAAAAGTTGAAGATATAAATCCAAAAAACATTACATTGAACATTCTAGAAATGAACCTGAGAACGTAGAATTTACTCTATATAGGAATTTGTGTGGCATTATGACTGCAAGGAGATCCAACCAGTCCATTCTGAAGGAGACCAACCCTGGGATTTCTTTGGAAGGAATGATGCTAAGGCTGAAACTCCAGTACTTTGGCCACCTCACGCGAAGAGTTGACTCATTGGAAAAGACTCTGATGCTGAGAGGGATTGGGGCCAGGAGAAGAAAGGGACGACGGAGGATGAGACAGCTGGATGGTATCACTGACTCGATGAATGTGAATCTGAGTGAACTCCAGGAGTTGGTGATGGACAGGGAGGCTTGGTGTGCTGCAATTCATGGGGTAGTAAAGAGTTGGACACGAGTGAGTGACTGAACTGATGCTTAAATATTGATTTCATTACTTCTACTAGTCAATGGCTCATTAAAAAAAAAAAATCTGTACTTATCTTCTTGATAGCAAGTCACAAAACATAGAAACTCCCTAAGAATCTTAACTTGGTTTCCGGGGGCACTCTTAAAATTTCGCAGGCATTCATTCTGCCCTCCATGTCTCTCCCTTTTCTTTCATGAAGAGGATCTGCTTCAGAGGCCATACAGACAAATGAATTATTCATAGACAAAGAGATAAAATAGAAGGTTTCCGGGACTAAAATATCAAGGCCTCAGATTTTATGAATTTGATCACGTGGACTAAGTGGGCACCTTGGGAGCTGACATAAACCAAAATTAAGAAGTAAAAACCGTGTCAACATTTTTTAAAATTACTTTTTGGTGGGAGTAGAGGAGACCCACTCCCGGCAACAATGTCAACTGAAAGACTTAACTTGGTGCTGAGCTATTTCAAGCAGCTCTACTTGCACACAGAATTTAACACTGTTTTCTAGGTAGAGGTGCAATAGGAAAACGACAGGAGTAGAAGCTGCACAGGAAAAATATCATTTTCCATGAATCTGTGATAGAATATCCCACAGGCAAGGCCTGTGTAGATACAGCTCTTCCTACAAGACATAGTGGAACAGTGGAAGTCCCTGGGTCGGCAAGAACCCCTGGAGGAGGATATGGCAACCCACTCCAGTATTCTTGCTGGGAAAATCCCAGCAAGCGTCAGTCCCTGAGTTTGCAAAGATTCAGACACAACTGGCAACTGAGCGAGCACACACACACACACACACACAAACAAAAATAGAAGTTGCATAGGAAAAATGCCATTTTCTATGAATCTGTGATATAACAGCCTATAAATAAGGCATGTATAGATAATAGCTTTTTCCATAAGACATAATGGAACAGTGAAGCTCCATTGAAACTGTCATAAACGGGGTCAGTAACCCAGTTCTCACCACACCAGCAAAATCTGTCTTTGGATTTCTAACCATCCATTTTCTGGAGTAATTGGGATGTTCAGCTCAATGGGAAACTAGAAGCTTCTGTTCACAGGGACCGAATCCCATAGATAATGGCTGTGGAGTGTGACACGTGCTTTTCAGAAGTTAGTTTAAAGCATACAGTATCTATTTAGTTCTGTATTTTCTCTATGAGGTAACAAAGATCATTTTAAAAGGAAGACATATAATAGAGTTCTTCCCTGTGGATCCAAAGAAAATGAAGTTCATGGTTGCAACTTTTGCTCTCTATACCAGGCTCTTGAAACCTTGTGAGGCTCAAGAAAACATTCACCTCACTTGAGACTTATTATATATTAGTGATTTTCTTTTTTTTTTAACCTTTTAAAAAAATTGTAACTGACTTACAATGCTGTGTTAATTTCTGTTGCACAGCAAAGTTATTCAGTTGTACATATATATATGAGATAATTATCAGTGAAGTCGCTCGGTCATGTCCGACTCTTTGCGACCCCGTGGACTGTAGCCTAACAGGTTTCTTTGTCCATGGGATTCTCTAGGCAAGAATACTGGAGTGGGTTACCATTTCCTTCTCCAGGGGATCTTCTCAACCCAGGGATCGAACCCAGGTCTTCTTGTTTATATTCTTTTCTGTTATGGTTTATCCCAGGAGACTGGATATAGTTCCCTGTGCTATGCACAGGACCTTGTTGTTTATCCATTTACTAGTTTGCATCTACCAACCCCAAACTCCCAGCCCATCTCTTCCCCCTGAATTTTTAATGGGAATAAGAATCGGGTCCCTTTCTAAAGAAAGGCTGGCGACCCTACTCCAGATGGGTGAGTGGAGACTGTGTGGGTGGAGCCAGGTGAGTTCTATGTAGGGTGGATTCTAGGTCAAGATTTTACATTCAGTTGCTGGTGTTCGCTGCTCTGCTTGGTGCTTCCCACTCTGGCCTTTCAAAATGATGTCCTTCTGAATTGATGCTTTCAAAGTGTGGTGCTGGAGAAGACTCCAAGATCTCCTTGGACAGGAAGGAGATCAAACCAGTCAATCCTAAAGGAAATCAACCCTGAATATTCATTGGAAGGACTGATGCTGAAGCTGAAGCTCCAATACTTTGGCCATCTGACACAAAGAGCTGACTCACTGGAAAAGATCCTGATGTTGGAAAAGATTGAAGGCTGGAGGGAGAAGGGGACCACAGAGGATGAGATGGTTGGATCACATCACTGACTCAAAAGACATGAGTTTGAGCAAACTCCAGGAGTTGGTCAAGGACAGGGAAGCCTGGCGTGCTGCAGTCCATGGGGTGGCAGAGTTGGACACGACTGTGTGACTGAAAAACATGCCTGTCCTCCTCCTTCACCCTCCTAAGCCCACATGGCATGTCGCCATGAAACTTGCCCTGGCTTCTGCCCTGAGCAGGCTCACGGCCCCGTGCCAGACCTGCTCTAGCCTGTGTCCACCCTGTTCTGTAGTAACCACCCCGAGGGCAGAGTCCTGGCTCAGCACTTCCTTTGCCTCCTGCTCAGACAAAGTCCGGGCTTCCCAGGTGGCACAGTGGGTAAAGGATCTGTCTCCCAACGCAGGAGACTCAAGACTCAGGTTCTAACCCTGGGTCGGGAAGATCCCCTGGAGAAGAGAATGGCAACCCACTCCAGCTGGAAAATTCCATGGACAGAGGAGCCTGGCGGGCTACAGTTTACAGGGTAACAAAGAGTCGGACACGAATGGACGGCTGAGCACATACACATAAAGCCTGGGGGGTCCACTTCCAAGGACTCTTCACTAGTTGCAGAAAAATACACGATCAAGTCACAGGCCCCCTTTGTAAACACTCAGCTGCTCGGCAGCGGACACTGTGGGTGCAGGTGATGGACAGTGGGGCAGCATGCTGGCCTCCAGGAGAGAGCAGCTCTCCTCTGATCAGAACTTTCATGGGCTCGTTAAGATGCTTGTGACTTAAACAGAGTTGCTGACCTCAGGAAGTCTCTGGAGGGAGTGCCAGAGACCCCATTGGGCTCTGTTCAGAGCTGTGACATGGAGACAGCCCACTACAGCTGGCTGAGGGGGGGCATGTCCTCGCTTGAGACTCAGAGTGACCCCGTGGGAGGTAGTGCTATCTCCCCGGGGCTGGGCTGACTCAGGTCCAAGACCGACATCAGCCCCACCTGGAAGGAACTTTGGGAAGGACTTGACATCTTGGGGCCAAGTGAGCTTTGGTTTCCTCCCTATATTTGGCATAAGGTCGCTTCGCTTTTGAAGGGCAGGTGCACACAATAAAGGGACCACAGTTAGCATCCCCACTGCCTGCCTCTCCACCTGCTCTCTAAGCCTTTCTAGAAAACAGCCAACATCCAACAGCAGCCCTGAAGACGCTGTCCCAGGTGAAGGACCAGAACCTCCCAGCCTCAGGGGTGGCTGATGGCAAAAGTCTACAGCTGAACTGATTTCCTAGTAATGGCGGGTCCCATCCGGGCCGTAGAGGAAGCTCCACACTCTGTGGGAGGCCTGGGCAGCATATTTGTTTCCACCTTCTCTGTCTGTCTTTGGAATCTCTCCTGATTCTGTGGGCCACATATTGAGCTCCAAAGACCGGACCTGGAGAGGGGGGTTCCGACACCATGGGCAGTAACAAGAGTGAATTTGGGGCTATTTCCTACATCAGTGCTTTTCAGATTTGTGTGTGCCTCGAATGACCTGACAGGCTTGTTAAATCTCAGATTTCCTACTCTGCCCCATCCTCAGACTTTCTGATTCAGGAGGTTGGAGGTGGGGCCCAAGAACTGGCATTTCCAATGAGATCCCAGGTGACGCTGATGCTGCTGGTATGGGGAACACACTCTGGGGACCAGTGTCCTAGATACAGGTGCCCGTGTGGATATCAAATGAGCCCACATATTCATCCCACCGGGCCCGAGCGATAGAGTAATAGCAGAAGAAATTGTGCTGTCAATGGTGATTATAGGCAGTGGAGGAGACAGACATAAAATGACCTGGAGTAACAGGCAAATTTGGCCTTGGAGTACAGAATGAAGCAGGGCAAAGGCTAATAGAGTTCTGCCAAGAGAACGCACTGATCGTAGCAAACACCCTCTTCCAACAACACAAGAAAAGACTCTAACATGGACATTACCACATGGTCAACACCGAAATCAGATTGATTATATTCTTTGCAGCCAAAGATGGAGAAGCTCTATACAGTTAGCAAAAACAAGACCGGGAGCTGACTATGGCTCAGATCATGAACTCCTTATTGCCAAATTCAGACTGAAATTGAAGAAAATGGAGAAAACCACTAGACCATTCAGGTATGACCTAAATCAAATCCCTTATGAATATACAGTGGAAGTGAGAAATAGATTTAAGGGACTAGATCTGACAGACAGAGTGCCTGATCAACTATGGAATGAGGTTCGTGACACTGTATAGGAGACAGGAATAAAGATCATCCCCAAGAGAAAGAAATGCCAAAAAGTAAAATGGCTGTCTGAAGAAGCTTTACAAATAGCTATGAAAAGAAGGGAAGTGAAAAGCAAAGGAGAAAAGGGAATATATACCTATTTGAATGCAGAGTTCCAAAGAATAGCAAGGAGAAATAAGAAAGCCTTCCTCAGCGATCAATACAAAGAAATACAGGAAAACAATAGAATGTGAAAGAGTAGAGATCTCTTCAAGAAAATTAGAGATACCAAGGGAACATTTCATGCAAAGATGGGCTCAATAAAGGACAGAAATGGTAGGGACCTAACAGAAGCAGAAAATATTAAGAAGAGGTGGCAA
>SJYC01128892.1:0-13975 GCA_006408675.1 Madoqua kirkii | reverse complement strand
AAAAGATGCTTACTCCTTGGAAGAAAAGTTATGACCAACCTAGACAGCATATTAAAAAGCAGAGACATTACTTTGTCAACAAAGGTCCATCTAGTCAAAGCGATGGTTTTTCCTATGGTCATGTATGGATGTGAGAGTTGGACTGTGAAGAAGGCTGAGCACCAAAGAATCGATGCTTTTGAACTGTGGTGTTGGAGAAGAAGACTCTTGAGAGTCCCTTGGACTGCAATGAGATCCAACCAGTCCATCCTAAAGGAGATGAGTCCTGGGTGTTTATTGGAAAGACTGATGTTGAAGGTGAAACTCCAATACTTTGGCCACCTGATGGGAAGAGCTGACTCATTGGAAAAGACCCTGATGCTGGGAAAGATTGAGGGTAGGAGGAGAAGGGGACGACCAAGGATAAGATGGTTGGATGGCATCACCAACTCAATGGATATGAGTTTGGGTGGACTCTGGGAGTTGGTGATGGACAGGGAGGCCTGGTGTGCTGCAGTTCATGGGGTCACAAAGACTCGGACAAGACTGAGCAACTGAACTGAACTGAAGAGAGACGCTGTTATGAATGATGAGATCTGCTGTAAAGGGACAGAAGGGGCAGCAGGAGGAGAGAATAAGGCAGGAGGCGGCCTGTTTTAAACACTGCAGGCAATTGTCTTCCCTACATTCAGGCTGATGACTGAAGGCCGAGGAAGAGGCAGTATTGGAGGCAGAACTTCCTGGTCAGGGGACAGACCCCGAGATGAAAGGACGCATATCTGAGACTTGAGAGAAGAGCAGCTGGACCCCAGTGCACGAGCAGCCGAGAGCAGGACTCCAGGCTGGAAGGTCACGGTCAGGGTCTTCGGTGCTATTTCACCAATAAGCAGCCACTGCTTTACTTGCTGTGGTGGCCACTAGGCCATGGCTATGCCTCTCTGTCAGAGCAAAAGACCACACTTTGCTGGTCTGCTCGGGCTTACTCCAAACTCTTTGGCACAAAATTCAGAGTGGCCTCCAAATGTCCTTCAGTCACTGATGGATGGATAAACAGAATGTGCTATCTCCATGCAGTGGAGTATTATCCAGCCTTAAAAAGGAGAGACATTTGGACACATGTTGGAACGAGGCTGAATCTTGCAAACAGGTGGAGTGAAAAAATCCAGACACAAAAGGCCACACAGCGTATGGTTCCGCTTAGAGGAAATGTCCCGAAGAGGCATATTCAGAGAGAGAGCGATGAGCGCCTGCCAAAGGGTGGGGGGAAGGGAGGAGGGAAACAGGAAGTGACTCTAAGGAGTACAGCTTTCTTTAGGGGCACGGAAATGTCCTGGAGGTAATCATAGCAATGAGTGTACCACAGTGTGGATGTAGTAAAAGCTGCTGACACCGTGCGTGATGGTGAATCTTACACGATGTGAATTATGCCTCAATTAGAAAAATCATAACTAGGAAGTAAAACTGTCATCGAAAAACATGCCGTTCAGGAAATGGTGTCTCCCATCTCTTAGAAACATGACTCTGTTGAAGCCTGCAGCATGTCTCTCTGGGGCTGAATCTCTTCCTCCCGACAAGCGTGCGTCTCTCGGGTCAAAGTTCGGTCTACTCGTTGGAAGACACAGAAGCCACGCGGGGAAGTGGCCCCTTCCTGTCCCACACTGGTCTGGGAGGGCCTGGCAGGGCCATGGAGAAGCAGATATGTTTAAATCCAGGGTAAACTGAGTCTGAAGCCGGACTTACTCATCGGCTGTGCAGCCTGGGGCAAGCTGTGAACATTCTGAAGAGTCTCATCTATAAAATGGAGCAAGAGGGCTGACAAGATTCCTACACAGCTTAGTAATAAACATGTGCACAGAATAGGGGCTTCCCAGGTGGCTCAGGGGTAAAGAATCCACCTGCTAATGTAGGAGGGACAGGTGTGATCCCTGGGTCAGGGTGACACCCTGGAGAAGGAAACGGCAACCCACTCCAGCATTCTTACCTGGGAAATCCCTCAGACAGAGGAGCCCGCAGGCTGCAGCTCATGGGGTTGCAGAGAGTTGGATGCAACTAGCGACTGAGCATGCACGCACGCATTCGCAGAATAAAACTAAGCAACAGATACGTAGTAGTAAGTCGTTATTAATCGTCTTATTGATACACTCCATAGTGTCTTGGCAGGTAGCACACTTTATAAACACTCTTTGAAATCCCTCATGGCAAAGATAGAGTTGGTGGGGTATACTCTGTAAAACCCCAGCATAGTTTTTTTCAAATCCAATAATCGTCTCTTGACATACACGTTTGGAATCTTAGACCGATTTTTTCCCCCATTACGTGAGTCTGTCTGCTTGCTTCAATTCATGCTTGAAAAGCTGTTTCTTAAAAGTTGCATGCAAATCAAATTTTTACAATTCTGATAATATTTTCCCATTGTTCCACATTATATGCTCAGGGGTGATTTATCTTCATTTGTGATTCATTTTCAATTGGCAGCAGCTCCAAACACTTCAGTTTTAAGCCCCTTTTCTCCCCAGACTCGTCAAGTTGTAAAAACATACTTTAAAATACCCTTGACATTTGAAGGAACCCCCCACTC
Organism: Madoqua kirkii; assembly: GCA_006408675.1. NCBI lineage: Eukaryota > Metazoa > Chordata > Mammalia > Artiodactyla > Bovidae > Madoqua > Madoqua kirkii. The sequence goes on along the minus strand of SJYC01128892.1, from coordinate 11,418 downwards.
ATCTATTCCATAAGATCCAACTTTTACTTTGAAGGCTCTTTCTACAAGCAGGGGATTGGGCTGGATTTCTGGTTCGGCCGTCAACATTGAACAGGCTTGCTTATTTTCCATTGAAATCCCCCAGAGACTTTCAAAATCAAGGGAAAATAATGCAAAATTAAGTACGATGTAAGCAGTTCTGGCATAGGACGGGGAGGGGGAGGGCTGTCTCCCTTGTGAGATGGTGTGAACTCAGCGGTCTGTAAATCACAGGGCTCCCCCTCACCATCCACAGGGGGTCCCCCACAAACCCTCTGACCACACACTGAGCAAACCTCTTTAATGAAGACACTTGCAGCTTTATTTGAAACAGGTACAGAAGCTCTATTTTCTACATAAACAACAAAGCAATGGCTGGGGTCCCAGGTTCCCCAGGATCCCACGATGCCTACAATTGGGCAGAAAGAAGGAGCCTCCCAGCTCTGGGCTTAGAAAGCAATGGTCATTCAGTCATGTCTGACTCTTTGTGACCCCATGGACTGTATGGGGTCTCTGTCCATGGGGTTCTTCAGGCAAGAATACTGGAGTGAGTTTCCATGCCCCTCTCCAGGGGATCTTCCCAACCCAGGGATCAAACCCACCTTGCCTTAACTGCAGGCAGATTCTTCACCATTTGAACCAGCAGGGAAGCCCCTTAGACGTGGGCTTAGATATGGTGAGAAACAGCGCTTGTCTGCTCCAGTGCCTTGTTTTGACATCACGAAGTACGGTGGGCTTTGAGGATCTCGGAGGAGGACATGTTCCTCTGTCCTCCACATTAAAGCTGTCCTCCGAAAGGGCCGTGACCCAGCCAAGGCCGTGGCACCAAGGCAAGGACTAGCAAGCTCAGGCGGTGGTGTCCTGGTCCACCCGCGTGGGACCTGAATGACATCATCCTTTGGCATTTTTCCTCAGCCTCATTCATCCCCATCTGCAATCTCAGAGCGCTGCAGTGGCTGCCGCATGACCGCAGAGAGGCGCTGGCTCAGCTGCATCGCTGGACCCCGCGCTGCTGAGCCAGCAGAACCGAGGCTGCCCTCTGTACGGGAGACCCCGGTATGAGGGGCCCACCCCAAGGAGCTGATGCCACCCTCCATCAAACCCTTATCAGAGGTCTCGGACCAACTCTCAGATATTTGAACAGCATAAAAGTAAAATTGATAGCATTAATAATTATGGATTGCCATCCTGAGCATGCAGTTTTAAGCAGAGAGAACCTTTATTGATTTCTTACTTTGCGTCCAGCCCCGTGCTGAGTTCGCTTCATACATCAACTCATTTAATTCTCTTGGCTCCCTGTGAGAATATTACTCTTAGTGTGGACCAGTGGGGAGTAACTCTGTGTGTGTACATGTATTTGGGGAGGTCATTGAGGAAAAATTAAAACATTTATAGGATGCATTTTTTTCACTTTCCGGGTAAATATCTTTTTATTGACTTCTTTTAGGGGGCAAGAGTGGGATTTTTACAAGCGGCACTAGCGGTAAAGAACACTCCTGCCGATGCAGGAGACATAAGAGACGTAGCTTCCACTCCTGGGTCAGGAAGATCCCCTAGAGGAGGGCACGGCAACCCACTCCAGTATTCTTGCCTGGAGAATCCCGTGGACAGAGGAGTCTGTGGGTTACAGTCCACAGGGTCACGGAGTCAGATATAACTAAGCAACTTAACATTCACATGCACACGCACTTTATGAACAGAATAATAATGAGAAAACACACTGCTTTTTAGACACTTAGATGCAGCTATCTAGGCGTTCTGGATAAATAGCCAGGCAAAAGCAGCTTCTAACATCTTTTGCTTTAAAATCAGCCCATGGGCTATTTTGCAGAGCTGGGAGGGTTCTGACTGCCCCAAGATGTAGAGATTGATACTGGGTTATTTAAGACTCAGCCTGAGTGACTGTCCTCTACAAATAAGCTCTTTTAAATTCTAGAGTAAACTAGCTGAGAAGAGATTTGTAGCTTTACGAAAATCTGGTGAAAGGCACAGTACCAACTGGATCAGGCCAGGGGCAGAAGGTTTCTGTTGTTCAAATTCTAGTCATTTCCAGACTCCTACTCATGTTTTGGCAACTCTGTGATTAGAGCCCAAGGGTTCAGCTTAAAACTGTGGCTCTGATGGTCTTGAGTTCTTGGAAATGAAGTATGAGATATCTAAACAACTCATCAAGAATGCGATATGCAACTATGCGCATCCCAGGGATCCACTGGTAGAATTCAAGACTGTCCAGCGTGGCCTTTGTCTCCCTTCAGCTTATACAAAAGCCTGGGAGATAAGGCAAATTGGGAAAACCAGCAGGATGGCATGCGCACGGTCCTAACCAGGCCACACACCGACTGCAATTGACCGGTGACTGCAGACAGCACGGGAGAGCGAGAGGCTGCGGATGGTTAAGGAGGACGACTCCAGAGTCAGAGAGCCTAAGAGAGGCCAGGAGGAACCCACACGTGTGGGCACGGGTCCGGGGTTTTCTGGGAAACTCGGGCTGACTATGTCCTGCAGAATTACAGTAAATACGGTAGAAAGTTGGGACTGGATAAGCCACTTCCTAGGGTGCGCACGGTCCTAACCAGGCCACACACCGACTGTAACTGAACGGTGACTGCAGACAGCACGGGAGAGCGAGAGGCTGCGGATGGTTAAGGAGGACGACTCCAGAGTCAGAGAGCCTAAGAGAGGCCAGGAGGAACCCACACGTGTGGGCACGGGTCCGGGGTTTTCTGGGAAACTCGGGCTGACTATGTCCTGCAGAATTACAGTAAATACGGTAGAAAGTTGGGACTGGATAAGCCACTTCCTAGGGTCCCAACCCTGGTTCTTCAGCAGGACAGTGTCACTGAAACTTTACTTCAGTCAGTGTTCACTGGCATCTATTAATACACAGGTCTCATGCTGAGGATTCAAAGGGAAGGCAGTATATGTCAGATCCATGTAGCTCATATTCTGTGAGTATAAGCAGATCTACTAATAGTTTAATAAAATCCACATGTTATGCTGAAGATGTGTGGATAAAAAGAAGAGGAAAAGTTCTATCTGAGCCGGGGCAGGGGTGGGGAGACTGCTGATTGGGAAAGCATATTTTCTTTTTAAAATTAGTGTATTTACTTTTAATTGGAGGATAATTGCTTTGCAATACTGTGTTGGTTTCTGCCATACATCAACATGGATCAGCCATAAGCAGACATATGTCCCCTCCCTTTTGAATCCGCCTCCCGCTTCCCACCCCATCCCTCTGGGTTGTCACAGAGCTCCCTGTGTCATACAGCAAATTCCCCCTGGCGATCTATTTTATACACGCTGAAGTATATGTTTCAATGCTGCTCTCTATTTCATATGTGCTAAAGCATATATTTCAATCTGTCCCACCCTCTCCTTCCCCTCCTGTGTCAAATCTGTTCTCTGTCTGGGTCTCCAATTGAAATGTGAAAAAATTCAATGTGAAAGCGTGTGAAAGTGTTAGTCACTCAGTAGCGTCAGACTCTGCAACGCCATGGACTGTAGCCTGCCAGATTCCTCTGTCCATGAAATTCTCCAGGCAAGAATACTGGAGTGGGTTGTCACTGCCTTCTCCAGAGGATCTTCCCGACCCAGGGATTGAACCGAGGTCTCCTTCATTGCAGGAGGTTCTTTACTGTGTGAGCCACCAGCATCTCTGTTGCTGCCTTGCAAATAGGTTAAACTTTCTAGATTCTATATATATGTGTTCATATATGACATTTGTTTTTGTCACTTCACTCTATATAATAGGGTCTAGGTTCATCAGCTTCCTTAGAATTGGCTCAAACGTATTCCTTTTTATGGCTAATATTCCACTGTATATATGTACCACAGGTCCTCATCCATTCCTCTGTTGATGACATCTAGGTAGCTTTCATGTCTTGCTGCTGCTGCTGCTAAGTTGCATCAGTTGTGTCCGACTCTGTGCAACCCCATAGACGGAAGCCCACCACGCTCCCCTGGCCCTGGGATTCTCCAGGCAAGAACACTGGAGTGGGTTGCCATTTCCTTCTCCAATGCATAAAAGTGAAAAGTGAAAGTGAAATCGCTCAGTTGTGTCCAACTCTTAGGGACCCCATGGACCGTAGCCTACGAGGCTCCTCCATCCATGGGATTTCCCAGGCAAGAGTACTGGAGTGGGGTGCCACTGTAAATAGTGCTGCAGTGGGCACTGAGGTACCTGTGTCTTTTTCAGTCATGGTTTCCTCAGGGTATATGCCCGGTAGTGGGATTGTTGGGGCATATGGTAGTTTTGTTCCTAGTTTTTAAAGAATCTCCCTGCTGTTCTCCATTGTGGCTGTATCGATTTACATTCCCACCAAAAGTGCAAGAGGGCTCCCTTTTCTCCACACCCTCTCTAGCATTTATTGTTTGTAGATTTTTGATGATGGCTATTCCGACTGGGCCACAGGCCATGGGGTCACAAAGAGTCAGACACGGCTGAGCGACTTCTTTCACTTTTCACTTTCATGCATTGGAGAAGGAAATGGCAACCCACTCCAGTGTTCTTGCCTGGAGAATCCCAGGGATGGGGGAGCCTGGTGGGCTGCCATCTATGGGGTCACACAGAGTCGGACACAACTGAAGTGACTTAGCAGCAGCAGCATTCTGACTATTCCGAGTTAAGTGGTGTCTTATTGTAGTTTTGATTTGCATTTCTCTAATAATGAGCGATTGAACAGGGAAAGCTTTTAAAGGTTACATTGAAGATGTACATTTAAAAAAATGAGTGGACACGAATTCTCCAGGCAAAGGTGGTGAGAGCTGCATTCTAGACAAGATAGCTGGACGAGCAGAGACACAGAGGTGTCAACATCCAGGCACATCGGAAAATGAGGGATAATTCCATTTAGGTGAAAATGAGGGTACGTGAGCCTGGAGTCTCTTGTGAAACTAAGGGACTAGGGGCTGTCCTAGGGAACCAGGATCCCCTTCCCAGAAGAGGGGCATCATCAAAGGCAAGTGGGCATAACAGTGATGCTTGGAGCTTGGAGAAAATACTCAGCTGGCAGGGAGAAGACAGACCGAGGAACACCACAAGTCTAGGATTCTAGTCTGACATCTTTATAAGATAAATCAGTGGCAGGAAATTTCTAGAGATTTCCCTTTTTGTCACACCAGGGACCAGTTTCATGGAAGACAATTTTTCCACAGACCAGGGTGGGAAGGGGATGGCTTGATGATTATTCAGGTGCATTACACTTATTAAGCACTTTATTCTAATCTAATATCACTGCTGATCTGACAGGAGGTACTGGTTCAGGGCCCAGAGGTGGGGACCCGTGCAGGGAGACTGTTGAAACCCAAGTGTGCAGGGTGCAAACGTGCAGCAGGGCAAGGATGAGGAAGGACACACTCCAGAGCCTCTGAAGGAAGAAACGTGAGCACAGAGGCCAGGCCTAGAGGGCGGAAGAAAAGCTCCCGGCAGGCTGTGAAGAAGCGAGTACAGCTGGGAATCAAAGTCCACCGAGGAGAGCTGGGGATGACTCGGAGACCACGTTTGCAGGGGATGCCGTTGAGAAATGGATGGGACGTGCCTGAATGACTGGAAGGTGAATGGTAGGTCAGGACTGGGCATGCGCCCTGAAATCTATGGTATGGGGAACCAGGTACCAGAGAAAGGGTATGAATTAAGACCCCAGGGCTGAGAAGGGGGTGCCTTGGCCTCCATCCACACTTAGAGGCCCGAAGAGAAAGAGAAACTGGTGAAGAGAGCTAGTAGTGGGACACGTAGTGGGAAAAGATGGTCTTGGAGGTCAGAGTAGGGGTGCTCGCAGAGAGAGGAATATAGGAGGGACAGAGGACAAGAGCGGACTTCGAGAAAAAGGGCTTGGATTTCAAGGAAACAGCCCCTCCTCTGGGAACTCTGAAGGTGGAGAGGCAGGAAATGGATGGAGAAGAGGGAGGGTGGAAGATCGCATAGGTACACAGAGTTTGGCTACAAGATAGAGGAGAAAAATCTGGCTGGGGATGGATGGATGGATGGATATGGACTTTCCTTTAACAAGGGAGCTATCAGGACATATATAGAAGTAGAATGGAAGGAGAGAATGGAGAAGGGCTTAGGAATGATAGCTGAAACAAAGAAAATAAATAGGGACACAAAATCCTGGAGCTCTGGAGGAGGATGAGGCAAAAAAAAAAAAAAAGGCCCAAGGGACAAAATGGTTGCCTTCTTTCTCCGAAATGGAGAAAAGGATGAAAAGACATCCATAGGGATGGTGATCTATTTGTATAAATCTGAGAGTACTTAACTCCCCACTTGATATTGAACCTATTATAAAACACCTCAGATTTAATAGTCCTAGCTTCAAGGAAATACCCACAGTCGACCCAAGTACACTCTGCTAATAGCCAGCCACCCATGCAGGTACATATTTAAGCTCTTATTTTCCCAAAGCAAGGAAGAAATGTCAGTCAATATTTAAAAGAAAATCATTTCAAAATTGTAAAAACTCATTTCTCTGTGGAAAATTATGCCAGTTATTGTTTAAAAGATCTGAAAGTGGTTCCTCAGAAAACCCTTTCTGGATCAAACCTCAGACCATTGGTCTCAACTCAGCTTCACTGTATCTGGAGTTGGAATGCCAAGAAGTTTGAAAGGAATTGAGTACCTGCTTTATTTAAGCATCACTGACTTTGGAGATGGTTTTAAAATATCACTGTATAAAATATTCACATATAATATTAACTCTTCTCACCCTTTTCCCTAGACAAAATAGCTTGGATTCCACTCAAGTACAATGTCAACCAAACCAGCAATGAGAATAATTTCACAGCAACTGAGACACTGGCCAAATTTTGCTCACATATCATAGCAATCGCAGGAATTTGGAAGCCCTGATTGACTCGACAATCACTGTCAGATACTAAGGAGAGAGCTTGCTGTCAGCGACGCATGGGTAACCCCAACGTCCGAGTCGGTCCTGAGAAACGCATATGCTCTCTGGCCCCGGTCATCAGGAACTGATGGCATTCCAGGGCCAAAGAGGAAAGTGAATTATTTACGACAAGTTGGAGTGCCAACCTTGAGAATAAGTCACCAACCAGGAATTCTTTGCTCTTATCTAGTGTTTGGCTAGATAGTAAAACATTTAATACTAGTAAAAGCGTCAAGCATGAATAACGAGCCTGTGATGCTAAAAATACTTCCCCAGTGAGCCCGGTGGCAACAACAGATCATACAGTCAGCTCACCGTGGCCAAACCTTCACCTCCCTCTCTGTCTAGTCATTCAGTAAAACTCCAAGAAATAAAAACAAAGCCTGCTTCCCGGGCCTGCACTGTGACCCAGCAACTCAGGGGCAGGCTCTTGCTATAATTTCTTCAACCCAAAGACTTGAGGAAAGGGAGGGTCTCTGGGGGCTCTGAAGGCAGCAGACCCTGCAGTGGGATTGCAGGAGAAAGCATCAGACGTGGGTTCAAGGCCCAGGCCCTCCCCACCCACTGCTGCTCTGAGAGCTCCTCTGAAAGTGCTCTGTATTTCCTTCTCGGAGGCCGTTCCCACACACCACTGCGTTACGGGGAGGGTCAAACGTCACCACTCACATATCATTTCACTTTTGGTCTTACACACTGTTTAGAGGCTACACTCCATTTACAGTTATTAAAAATATTGGCTATATTCCCCGTGTTGTCATACCTCCTAATAGCCTGTCTTACACCCAACAGCTTATACCTCCCGCTCTCCCATCCCTCCTCTGTCTCCCTCACTGGTAGCCGCTAGCTTGCTCTCTGTGAGTCTGCTTCTTTTACGCTGCAGTCACTGATTTATTACATTGTTTTAGATTTCACTTATAAATGATATCATACAGTATTTTTCTTTCTCTGATCCATTTACTTCACTTTACATGATATCCTTCAAGCTCATCCATGTCGTGGCGAGTGGCGACATTGTGTTCCTCTTTATGCTTGAGCAATACTTCCTTATGTGTGTGTATATTCTACAAAGCGCTAATTCTGTGGCTGAAAGCAAACTACACTGCTGCTGAGTGTGGTGCCGGCTGTATTCGACTACACTTTGATTCTTAACATTAATCAGTGAGCTTGCACATTATTGAAGCTGACCATAGTTATTCCATCAACTTCTCCGGAGAAGTTGATGGAGAAGCTGTGATGTGAGTTTGGACCAGACACCGGAGTTACTCAGCAGAGAGCTGTGGTTTCTTGTCCCAGTTGAGGAAGAGGCACACATTCACTCCAGCATGGAGCCAAGGCAGAAGGAACTCTGTCTCAGAGTGTCTTGACCTAGCCCCAGGACATCTCGAGGAAGCCAGCCATTAAAATGCCTGTGTTTGTTGAGGGGCCCCTGCGAGCATTAAGCAGGCCCTGTGTATCACTGACTGCAGTTGGAGAAGCAGAGATAGTTAACAGAATGAGGCCCGGTACCCGTGGACCTCCTGCTGAGTGATCAAAAGGGGAGTTTGATTCATTCAGTCCCCTTTCCCATTTGGCTGGCCTTTAAGATAAGGTGATGGCACCCCACTCCAGTACTTTTGCCTGGAAAATCCCATGGATGGAGGAGCCTGGTGGGCTGCAGTCCATGAGGTTGTGAAGAGTTGGACACGACTGAGCGACTTCCCTTTCACTCTTCCCTTTCATGCATTGGAGACAGAAGTGGCAGCCCACTCCAGTGTTCTTGTCTGGAGAATCCCAGGGACAGGGGAGCCTGGTGGGCTGCCATCTATGGGGTCGCACAGAGTCGGACACGACTGAAGCGACTTAGCAGCAGCAGCATAGTTATTCCTGAACGAAGAGAGAGCGGCTATTACCAGATCTTGCACTGTGATGTCATATTATTAAATATCTTTGTATATCGCATCTCCTTTTGTTTATCTTGGACAGACATCTAGTTGTTCCCATATCTCGGTGACTATAAATAATGCTGCTGTGAGCACTGGGGTGCATGTATTCTTTTCAATTACTGGTTTTCACATATACTTTTTGGAATGAGGCCTAATCTATGTGCCAGGCTTTGATTGAGGCACTGAGACTCAGAAATGAACAAAACTGAGAAAACCCCCCGTGACCGCATGCAGGCTGGTGCATCGTAAAGGATCCCTTCGTCTTTCGTCCCAGCTCTGAACAGGGACACACAGACGCTGCGGCACCGTCCCCGGGCCCTCCCCGGAGACTGCTCACTTCCATTTCTGGAGCTCTAATTGCTCGTCCATCCCTTGATTCCTCCGTTTATACTCAGTATTTTCCACGCATGCGCCCACTGCCACCCTCAGTGGGCAGTCTGAAGACATCTCTGCCCTCTCACAGGCTCATGAACATGTAAAAACATTTCAATGTCTTTGACAATTATCGAGTGTATCACGAGTGAGGCGCTGCTCTAAGTTTCCGAGGTATTTACCTATTTTATGCCCAGAACCCACTCACTGGATCCAGTTGCTACCCCCTAGTTGGCAGTGTGAGGAACCAGTTAAGTAATCTGCCCGAGACTACACAGCTTGTGTTTCTCCTAAGTCTTACCTCCTTCAAGCAAAAATATTCCTGTTCTTGCTTTCCAATTGGCTCTGGAGGAGATTTTCTTCCTCTGTAATCAATTTCCCCTCCTAAAATCTAGCCACTCCTGAAAGTTAATGCAGTCAAATCACATCCTCCTCCCCAGAGGGGTGGGACTATGTTTAAGTCTGCGTGAAGAAATGAAGGACTTCGCTTATAACAGAGCTTTGGGAAGTCAATGCCAGCACGGAGCCCTTGCCTACAAGATAACTAAACGTCAGGAGCACTAAATGCATACATGGCGGAATTCATTTTTTCCCCTTGCACTCACTGAGCATTTCGTTTTGTGCCCGGGACATGTGGACCCACTGCTTTGACTGTGACACTTGGGCACATGTCATAGCCCCCCCTTTCAACTATAACTTCCTTAAAGGTAGGTCTCTGCTTAGCACAGGGACTCATGGGGTATGGACAAGAAGAAAATATGAGCAAGGAGAACCCGAAAGGGGAAACTGAATGAGCAAAAATCTGGTACGTGGCTAGATCCCACCTCCCACCATGTGGATGACAGAGGTTGAACACACTGACCACAGGCTCTTCAAAGTCCCTGGACAAGGTTTCTTCTCCCAGGAACAACCCTAGAGTGTACAAACAGACCCAAGGGCCCAGTGAACCTACATATTATACATCCTTCCCAAACCACTACTAACCAGGGCCCACCTTAACTTAAAAGAACCAGCGTTTTGGGGATCTGACCTGAGCGCAAACAGCTCTCCCTGAAATAGACCACTGGGGCAATGTAGGCTGATATTCTGTTCACATTTATGGGGCGAGTTATCAATGTGTGTGTTTCAGTTTCATCAAATGTCCAATCATGAAGATTTTTAGAAAGGTGATCTATCGTTCTATTGTCGTATGTTTCTCTCAAGTGTTTAAAAAGGATGTTTAATCCTTCAGGACTCTTTTATTGATTGATTGAGCATTTCTTTCTTTAAAATGAAGTGTAGTTGATTTACAACATCGTACGAGTTTCAGGTGTCCAGCAGAGTGACTCAATGACACATATATACACATATATAGGTGTAATGCACTCTTTTTCAGATTCTTTTCCCATATGTGAAAAGTGAAAGTGCTAGTCATTCAGTCATGTCCAACTCTTTGTGATCCCATGGACTGTAGCCCACCAGGCTCCCATGAGTTTAGTTCAGTTCAGTTCAGTCGCTCAGTTGTGTCCAACTCTTTATGATCCCATGGACTACAGCACACCAGGCCTCCCTGTCCATCACAAACTGCTGGAATTTACCCGAACTCATGTCCATTGAGTTGGTGATGCCATCCAACCATCTCATCCTCTGTCATTCCCTTCTCCTCCCGCCTTCAATCTTTCCCAGCGTGAAGGTCTTTGCTAAGGAGTCAGTTCTTCACATCATGTGGGCAAAGTATTGGAATTTCAGCTTCAGCATCAGCCCTTCCAATGAACACCCAGGACTCGTCTCCTTTAGGATGCACTGGTTGGATCTCGTTGCAGTCCAAGGGACTCTCAAGAGTCTTCTCCAACACCACCATTCAAAAGCATCAGTTCTTTGGTGCTCAAATTTCTTTATACTCCAACTCTCACATCCATACATGACCACAGGAAAAACCATAGCTTTGATTAGACGGACCTTTGTTGGCAAGGTAATGTCTCTGCTTTTTAATATGCTGTCTAGGTTGGTCATAACTTTCCTTCCAAGGAGTAAGTATCTTAATTTCATGGCTGCAATCACCATCTGCAGTGATTTGGGAGCCCAGAAAAATAAAGTCAGCTACTGTTTCCACTGTTTCCCCATCTATTCCCCATGGAGTGATGGGACCAGATGCCATGATCTTCGTTTTCTGAATGTTGAGCTTTAATCCAGCTTTTTCACACTCCTCTTTCACTTTCATCAAGAGGCTCTTTAGTTCCTCTTCA
>SJYC01128890.1:0-41025 GCA_006408675.1 Madoqua kirkii | reverse complement strand
TCTGATTTAGTCATTCTATGAAAGTCATTGCTCTGCTGACAGGCTTTGCTTCCATGAGGCACTGTCGTCCTTAGGAGAAATACAAGGTCTTACCGCAGAGCCCAAGGCCCCACCTGGACTGGTCTCCACTCCTGTCTCCGCATCTCCCTCCTGCTCACTAACACACTGATCTTCATTTCTGAAACCCTTCAGTATTCGTTTCCTGCCCTTGGGACATCCAGTAAGCTCATCCATATCTTCAGAACCCTCTATGGTCTGCTCTCCTAGACCTGGCTCACCTCTCTTCACGCACAGCTTAAATATTGCTTCTTTACCTGGCTGCCTTCCCGAGGCCAGAGCGGGCCTCCTGCTTGTCTTCGTAACTCTCAGCACCACCGCCATTCAGTATTGCCTTGTGGTGACCTGTTTAGCGCTGGGCTCCTTGACTGACCTCCAGGAGGACAAGGACTTGACCTTGCTGCCTTCTCCATGCTATTGCCAGGGCCAACAATAGCATCTAGTATGAAAGAAATGTGCCAAAAATAGAGCTGCCATACGATCCTGCAACCTCACTCCTGAGCATATATCTGGACAAAACTATAATTCAAAGAGATACATGCAGCACTATTTACAATAGCCAAGATATGGAAACCACCTAAACGTCCATCCATAGATGACTGGATCAAGACAATGCAGCGCCTGTGTTCAGTGAAATATTACTCAGCCGTAACAAGAAAGAATTAATGCCGTTTGCAGCAACGTGGGTGCAACTTGAGATGATGATACTAAGTGAAATAAGTCAGAAAGAGAAAGATAAATACCAGATGACATCCCTTATATGTGGAATCTAAAATACGGCACAAGTGAACTTATCTATGAAACAGACTTACAGACAAACTTGTGGTTTGATCAAACTTGTGCCAAGTGGGGACACTGGGGAGGGACAGATTGGGAGTTTGTGACTAGCAGGTACAAACTATTATATAGAGAATGGATAAACAACCAGATCTGACTGTACAGGACAGAGAAATATGTTCAATGCCCTGTGATAAACCTAATGGAAAAGAGTATGAAGAAGAGTGTATATACATGTACAACTGAATCACTTTGCTATTAACACCACACTGTAGATCAACTCTACTTCAATAAAATAAATTAGAAAAAAAAAATAAATGTGAAAAAAATGACTAAAAAAATAAAAGGTTTCACTGATTTCTTTTTGATTACCAATAAGAATCATTTGAATTAATAAAGACCCTGATAAAGATTTATGAATGGTGCAAGGGTAGGTGAGAGATAAAAACATTAGGTGAGATAGTAAAGTTTCTGTGACACAGCTTTGCCCTCATTAGTTTAGTCAGTAATTAGAACACCAGGCAAATTAAGCCTAAAGGTTCTGACAGGCAGGTGAGGCTTCTTCTGCCAGAGTAGAAATGGAAAGAAATAGCACTCTGCATGCAGACAAAGATGTGAAAATTCCAATTCCTGAGGATGTCAAGACTGTGAAATTAAGACCACGACAGCAACAGGAAGCCGAAGGAGAAGCACATAAATCCCTTCCAGCTCTTGTCGGAACTGAGATGTTCAGACGGCCTCAAGACTCGTGGGTAACGATGACGCATAACCGGACCTCCATTAATTTAGGACACTTCAAACAGGACACAGTGCTCGTGAAGCCAAGAGTATACCTGGGTGAAATAAGTAATCTCACTGGATCCACAAGAGTATGTCACTGAGCCACTCAAATCTGATCATCAAAAGGAACTTGAGCTCTAACCTCTCGGTACTGACTGTACACAGACCTTTACTGCATTATGCAGATGAGGAAATGGAGAGGGTATATGTATTAATAGATTGTTGTTGGAAGCAAAACTGGGTTTCAGAACCTGGCTATCTGACTCCCAGCCCAGCATCCTTTCCAGAACTTTCTCCTTGAGAAGGTAGCTTCTCGCACCACCCAGGACAGAACTTATCATCCTGCTGACTCACCCCTGGCCTGGTCCAGGCTGTCCACATCCTGTCCTTTGCTTCTTGATATATGCTCAGAGAGCGCCCACAACAGGCCAAGCCACGTGGAGGGGGCGGAGGAGGAAGTAAAGACCTCGCCCCCGACCTTGAAGACATCTCTGGCTGGTGGGACAGGTGATGAATGTCCAAGCGTGGAGATGAGACCAGTGGCGAGCAGCTCTCAAACACCCAGCCTGAAATTGCGCAGGGGTCAGGGTTCTGCCTGTGACCTGACCAGGGTCCCACACAGCAGAATGGTGCCCCCCCCAAGTCCAGGACCCACCTCCCACCTGGGTGACCTATGCACCCCGGGGGCAGCACCTTTCAGCAGCCCCATCACCTCAGGGGCTCACACTGAATTTGAAGGTCTCATTCGCAAGAACACCTTTCTCAACTTACCGTGTTTATTTATTTATTTATTTTTGTTAACCCAAGAAAAGGACTTTACATTTATCCCCGTGATGGGAGGGAGGTTCCAAAGGAAGGGGACATGTGTATACCTGTGGCTGATTCATGTTGAGGTTTGACAAGAAATAACAAATTCTGTAAAGCAATTATCCTTCAGTAAAAAAAACTAAAAAGTCTCATCTTATTAATTTTGGCCCATTTATCCACACTGCTGAAACCTCCATAATCTAGATTCCGCCATGCAGAGCGCAGTGACCCCGAACCAGCTTTGCGTTGCCAAGAAACATGCCCAGCACACCTATCGTGTCTTCACAGCGACGGGCTGACAATTGTTGGGCCAGGATGAGGCCGTGTACACAGCTCGAAGGCCACTGACATCCGTCTCGGTCCAGCTGTCCAGCGCAATCTGGTTCAACCTGAACGACGGCTTGATGTCCTCTGCTGGTTATTCAGCCAAGCGCTAATCCTCCCAGTCCTACCAGGCCACCATCTGCCTTTTCTACCCTACATCGTGATATTCTGAGATATCCTCTGATGATATTCATGCCCAGGCTTGACAAATCGAAAGCGCTCCTTTCTGTCACTGCTTCGGAGTGAGTATTAATTAGAGCTGCCCCTTAAGAGGTATCTGGAACTATTCCAGACAGAAGAAAAGGCAATGCCGAAGTTCTTCTAGCTCAGCGATGCTCCACGTACAGACCAAGGGGCCGTGGACTGCCCCCGGAGACTGCCTTCACTCACTGGTGGACGGTCTTGAAAACAGAAAGCTCGGTGGGTCTGGGATTCGCAGGGGGTGTGATCTACCGCCATTAGTTTCCATTATCCTAAACTGGAAAAGCGCATGTCTAAGCTGGCCGCCGGTCCAATAAAGCATTTTGATCAAAGAGGCAGATGCTCAGAGCACCTGTTTGAGGAACGGCCTGGGGGTCCATGGGGACCCAGCAGAGTTAGGGAACTTCACAGAGTGGGTCCCTGCCATTCTAGGGGCAGACAGCAACACTGTGAAAAATGCTTCTCCAGGGAAGCTTTGAGTTTCTTTAAACATTCAATTATGGCTCTACAAATACAGATTTGAAATGAACAGCATCTGATCTTTGCACAAATTAGAGATGCTAGAAGGCAAATAAAATAGATCCCCCTAAACAATCAAGTAATACAAATCAGCCCTGCTTCATGAAAAATCGGTTTATACCAAGTCTGGGAGTGGGGTTACTTAGGTGACTCCCTTTTCGCATTTATTTTAGATGATGACTTTTATGATTGGAGGCACTGAGGGAACTTTATTTTGGTTCTGATTTTTAAACAGCTTTTTAATTAAAAATAGATTTCTGGATATAGTCCATGGGTACAGCTTTTCAGCCCTGGGAAAGTTGCTGGAGGCCTTGCTCCTGCTGCTAAGCTGCTAAGGCATTCAGTCGTGTCCAGCTCTGTGCGACCCCACAGACGGCAGCGCACCAGGCTCCCCCTTCCCTGAGATTCTATCCACTATTTCCTTTTGCTGAATAGGAAACACTTCAACATTCCTCATTACAATAATTTTCAAGTTTTTACAGAAGCTTTTTTCCTTCAAATTAAAAATTTTTCCTAATTTTAAGGATAATTTCTTGTAAAATATTGAGAAAGTAAATATCCAAATCTTTCTGGCATTCATGGACACAAGTGTAAACTTAAGATAAAAACTGAATGTCATGACGCCATTAGTTTCCATTATCCTAAACTGGAAAAGCGCATGTCTAAGCTGGCCGCCGGTCCAATAAAGCATTTTGATCAAAGAGGCAGATGCTCAGAGCACCTGTTTGAGGAACGGCCTGGGGGTCCATGGGGACCCAGCAGAGTTAGGGAACTTCACAGAGTGGGTCCCTGCCATTCTAGGGGCAGACAGCAACACTGTGAAAAATGCTTCTCCGGGGAAGCTTTGAGTTTCTTTAAACATTCAATTATGGCTCTACAAATACAGATTTGAAATGAACAGCATCTGATCTTTGCACAAATTAGAGATGCTAGAAGGCAAATAAAATAGATCCCCCTAAACAATCAAGTAATACAAATCAGCCCTGCTTCATGAAAAATCGGTTTATACCAAGTCTGGGAGTGGGGTTACTTAGGTGACTCCCTTTTCGCATTTATTTTAGATGATGACTTTTATGATTGGAGGCACTGAGGGAACTTTATTTTGGTTCTGATTTTTAAACAGCTTTTTAATTAAAAATAGATTTCTGGATATAGTCCATGGGTACAGCTTTTCAGCCCTGGGAAAGTTGCTGGAGGCCTTGCTCCTGCTGCTAAGCTGCTAAGGCATTCAGTCGTGTCCAGCTCTGTGCGACCCCACAGACAGCAGCGCACCAGGCTCCCCCTTCCCTGAGATTCTATCCACTATTTCCTTTTGCTGAATAGGAAACACTTCAACATTCCTCATTACAATAATTTTCAAGTTTTTACAGAAGCTTTTTTCCTTCAAATTAAAAATTTTTCCTAATTTTAAGGATAATTTCTTGTAAAATATTGAGAAAGTAAATATCCAAATCTTTCTGGCATTCATGGACACAAGTGTAAACTTAAGATAAAAACTGAATGTCATGTAAAGTAACAGGCTGTTCACACTGATTATAGTATCAGTGGTTTTTACATTAATAAAAATCTCCATTATCATCTTTACTGTACTGCTGCATAGCTCTATTTCATAGCTGAGTCATGACTGACTTAATCAATCTCCTATTGACATACTTTTAGGCAGAACATTCTGCAGTGAACATCCTTAGACCCAAGCTGATTCCCCAGTGTGGGCTCAGAAGCAAGGTACTGACCAGGCTACCTTGTGATTGGTTAGGCTCTATGTTCTGTTGGTTGTGAAAATTTACATTTATTTTGCTTCCTTGCACATTTATCTCTGCTTCATTTGGATAAATTCTTCATTTGGATCTATTGGGCCAAAGGCTATGTAAATTAAAAATTCTGCTTTACACTGGATGGTTGATTATCTTCTGGGCCTGACAAATAGCCAGTAGCATACATGAATTTCATTCTATCTGTAACTCTGTAGAATATTTTTGGTATTCCTCATTTCAACAATGAAGTTCTTATGAGATAGCCATGCCATTTTTTTTTTCAAAAAATTTGTTATACTGAAATATTTGGAGAGAAGTGGATTATTAATAGTCACATTCCCATGCTCTAGTTTTAAAAATGCTATTCTTAACAAAATGAAAATTCCACAATTAGTATAAGTAGTGTAAATAAAATTAAGCTATAGAATGTCACGCATGCTAAGTTGCTTCAGTTGTGTCCGACTCTGTGTGACCCTATGGACTGCAGCTCTCCAGGCTCCTCTGAACACAGGATTCTCCAGGCAAGAATACCGGAGTGGGTTGCCATGGCCTCCTCCAGGGGATCTTCCTCACCCAGAGATTGAACCTGCATCTCTTACGTCTCCTGCACTGGCAGGCAGGTTCTTTGCCACTAGCGCCACCTGGGAGGCCCTATACAATGTCACAGGGGCACAAAAGCTATCTCCATATACTCTTCTAAACATACTCTGACAGTGAAGTTGGGAAAAGAAATAAATCAAGAAGAGAAAGTTTTATGTTTACAGCTTTTCTAGTTCTGAGATTATCTTCTGATAGGCCCAGAACTGGCAGTGAGCAAATTAAGGCACCGTTAAAACGCTCTTTTATACAAATTAGCCACTGTGTAGTTGTTCGCATGGACTATCGTACCCACCTTAATGAAAGGTAAGTCATTTTCAAAGGAAACCATGAAGAAGGCTATCAAGTCACTTTACAGACTCAGAACCAGATGCATTTCTATATGGGAAAGGACTTCCATTAGAAAGCTAAATGAAGAAGAATATCAGATTACACACAGACAGATATCAAAGGGGCCGAGACTCACTCATAAGGAAATAATCCTATGCAAACATTCAACAAAGTACTAACCAGGGTTGTCTTTGGTAGTAGTATTTTGGGGGGTTGGGGGAGCTCTTGATTTTTTTCCCCTATAGTTTTCAATTTTTTTTTTTTTTACATTGGATACATACTTCTTTTAGAGTGAAAACTAACTTGAGGTTTTTATTGAGTCAATTTCCGTTCCTCTACCTGCAGCCCTAATATTATGCAAAGGTGCAGGCTCAGTCTCACTCTTGCCACTGACCACATTCCTCCACCAGGCTAATAAGAACAGCCGCAACAAAGACACTTCCCAAATCCAGCTGCCAATCCTAAAACTCCATCAAAGTATACATCACCACCAAAAGCCTGATGTTCTTTTGCTCTTTCAAAAAATACCTAGTTCTGTCTACTGTGATATTTTCAAAACCACATCCAAAGAGTAGGGACACAAATTAAAAGGTCCTAGGATATTCTTATATGAGAAAAGGAACATGAGAGTATTTAATTTGCTAAGAGAGACATACCAAAAGCAATATTCAGGTTCCACTCAACCCTCTGATTATCCCAGATGTGTGGCTGAGCTTCTTTATCAAGATGACCAAGTCACAAGAAAAGCTAAAAACTTATCACGTACTGCTCATAAAATGCCAAGAGGCAGGCTGTACATCCCAAGAAGCAGGCTATGCTAGTCTACATAATATTCCTTTGAAACACATGCATTTGTAATATATATTCACCTGTACTTTGAAATTTCTATCTGTTTATAATTGCTATGGGCCACAGTGTCAGATACTGAATGTGAGAGCTGGCCATTCATGAACCTGTTCATCCAATTTGCTAAGGACCCTCAAACCAAAGCGCCGAAGCGAGGAAGTGATCTCACTCATTTACACAGAGATGCTGAGTCAGATGTCTGTGATGCAACATCCCTGGCAGAACTCAGTTCAGTAAAGCTGTCTTACCTATACTGTCATTTCAACGAAAAATCAGCATTTCACCGAGGGCTAAGAAATGGAACTAGTCTCTCTGGAAGTGAGAAACTCCCATTTTGGATCAAGCAAGACTTGGGGACTTGATTTATGTCTTTAAATACAGACTGCTTATCAGAGGAGCTTGATTCTTCTTTGGTACTAATCAGATAGGAAGTAGGGGGTCCTTTAGACCTGAGGAGCCCATGGAGAGAGCCACAGACTGTACAGGGTGATAAAATATGAATTTTTGTTTTTACTTGTGCCCTGAAGCAGCCACGGTTTTCCCCAGGGAAGGCACACAAAATATGTAATAACGTCCATGTGCTGCAGAAAAATAATATAATACCATTTTCTGGAAATTTATGTAATTTTGCAAAAAAAAAAGGGCCAAATTTTTTAATAAAAAGATAAAATAAATACTTCATAACACTGGAGACAAGCTCTGAAAGATAAAATAAACTCTTGGTATTTCCCAAGGAAAAGAAAGAGCTTCAACCCATTTGAAGTTGTTTCTTCTTATATAACCCAGGAATTGCCAAAAGTCAACTAATTATGGGACAGTTATTGGAACAGAACAGAGGATGCTTAAACTCTATCCTTGAAAAAATCAGGCTCTGAAAAAGGAAACATCAGAACTATGAGAAAAACCTGCTGAGCTAGAAAGTTCTTTTTCAGAGTGATAAAATTCTTTATTTTTCCATTGGATCATTTTTGAAGCTAATTCCAGCCTCAAATCCAAATCTGGATTATAAATCCACGCTTTCAGTTTGCGTCTCTAAAAGCCAACCTCAATTACACAGCACTTTCCAGTCTCCATGTCAAAACTTACCCCTGTCAGGCCATAAACATGAATTAACCCGACTTACTCATTTCTTTCCAGGTTCACGATCAGTTCCTTGCTTGTCAGTTGAATTCGAAAATTCAACACTCCTGGGTGATTCTGAAAGATAAATAAGAGAAGTCAGTTGAAAATCATTTCACTTTGGCATGCCAATATCCGAATATTCTCTGTAGACATAGTCAATGGAGAGAGAGAAAAATACATTTCTTCCTGGGACCATTCTGAGACCTTGAGTAGAGGAGATCAAACAAGCAGGATGAGAGTCTGGAAAATGCATCACTCTCCCAGATAGTAACGACACACCCAGAAGTCCTGGCCTCTGTTCGCCTTTCCGTGGGCCACATACGCTTGGGGTCCTTCTTGACTCATAACTTATTCCTTTCTTGGTTTCTCTGTTTTCAGCAAAGACACTTTCATTTTCCCCAGCTGTTCATGTCAGAAATTTGACGTCTGTCTCCCTCAACAACTCCATCCAGTCCTTGAAAAGGTCCTGTTGAGTCACCCTCCAAAGCATAATTCCTGTTGTCTAGGTTGGATATCTCCACACCCTGCTCTGTTCACACCTCTTAGATGTTGCAAAACCCTCTACCCCAAGTCCTTCCACACCTACCTGAGCTTTCCTCCCATCCACTCCCCAATGGCAGGGCGAGGATATTTTAAAAATCACAGGCTCATCCATCTACCCTTATGGATGACAGTACATTGACATCCCAGCACACTAATGATAATATGCCAATTTTTTTTTCAAAAAAATTTACTTAATCATAGTTGATATCAAATATTATATAAGTTACAGGTGTACAACATAGTGATTCACAATTTTTAAAGGTTATATTCCATTTATAGTTATTGTAAAATTACTGGCTATATTCTCTGTCCTTGTAGCTTATACTATACCTAATAGTTTGCACCTTTAATTCCCTTCCCCTATATGGCCTCTCTCCATTCCCTCTCCCCACTGTGAACCACTAATTTGTTCTCTGTACCTATGAGTCTGCTCTTTTTTTTTCTGTATTCACTAACTTGCTGTATTTTTTAGATTCCATATATAAGTGATATCATATAGTATTTACCCTCCAAGTCCTCCATGTTGCTGCACATAGCAAAGTTTCCGTGACTTTTGATGACCGAGTAGTATTCCATCGTGCATAGCCATCCATTCTCCACTCATCTACTGATGGACGTGTAGGTTGCTCCCATATCTTGCCTTTGTAAGTAATGGTGCTATAAATATTGGAGTGCATCTATCATTTTGAATTTGTGTTTTTGGTTTTTTTAGGGGGTGGTGGCGGTGATATATGCCCAGGAGTGGAACTGCTGGGCCATATGTAACTCTCTTTTCAGGTTCTGAGAAACCTCCACACTGTTCACTGTTTTTCACAGTGAGCGTGCCGACCCTTCCACGTGGCCCACCGTGCCCGCATGGCCTAGCCCTCACTGCCCTCCACACCCGCCGGCACTGCTCTCCTCCTGGCTCACCAGCTCCAGCCACACTGGCTTTGCCAGCTCCTCCAACACACCAGGCTGCTTGGCAGCTCTGAGGCAACATTCCCTCTGCCTGGAATGCTTTCTCCCAACACCCAGGATCAGCTTAAGTATCAATGAACCAAAGAAGTCTTACCTCACTCCCCCGTCTAACGACACCCACCTCCCCGCAGTTATTCTTTCTCCCAGTCTCCTGCCCCTTCCCTCCCTGGAAGGAAGAACTCCTTTCCTACTCATTATAATTCAGCATGTTGGTTTGTGGGTCCACCTGTCAATATGTCCCTTTTGTTGTTTGGTTGTTCAGTCACCCAATCGTGTCTGACTCATTGATAGTTCACAGACTGCAGCATGCCAGGCTTCCCTGTCCCCCACCATCTCCCAGAGTTTGCTCAGATCCACGGCCATTGAGTTGTTGATGCCATCCAACCATCTCGTCCCCTGTCCCCTTCCTTATCCTCCATGGTGCCAGACAAATAACAGAAGCTCAGTGAACATTAGGTGAAGATAAAGAATGAGTGAATGGATAGGGCAAACAGCTCTACGTCTCTCCCTCTTGCTAGGCAGACACCTTCCTCCACCTCGCGTCTAGGTCCCAAGAAACCCTAGTCTGTGCTTGCCGATCTGTCAGTGGAGGGCAGGCATCTATATTCACTGTTCTGCCCCAGAAATCCCAACGAGCTCCTTGCCCCTCCTGGAGAGCCCAACCATGGGGTACTGTCCCTGAACCCACACCCCTGTCCCAGGTTAGCCCCCGTCTAAACCAGGGCGGCCGAATGTGCCACATCCCTCTTGATGAGCTCAAGTCAATGATACAGCATCCTTACCCAAGTCAAAATCGATTTGCCATCCCACAGTCATTCTACAAAGCCTCTCCCTTGCTTCCCTGCCTATTACATCCTCATGGATTCTGGGGACGGGCGGTCAAACTCCAATTCCCCCCAGCTAACATGTTTCAGCTGGAGGCATCACATGTCCATCAGGCATTTCTGAAATGTTTAATGTTGATTTTGAAAAGTGAATGCTGTGTGTTCATTCTGATGAGGCGGAGAGAGAGTTCACCCAGCACAACCACGCCCTAACTCAGCTCACCATTGCTGCTGTGCTCAGCTCAGGCCGGCAGTGCTGCCCGCTGTCCAGGTGGATGGGAGAAGGGCAGAGGGTGATTTAATTCACAAATGATGCAACCAAGGCAAAGAAGAAAGAAAGTGGAGCCGCTCAGTCATATCTGACCTGTTATGACCCCATGGACTGTACCCTGCCAGGTTCCTCTGTCCAGGGAATTCTCTAGGCAAGAATACTAGAGTGGGTTGCCCTCTCATTCTCCAGGGGATCTTACCAACCCAGGGATTGAAGCTGGGTCTCCCGCATTGTGGGCAGATTCTTTACCATCTGAGGCACAGGAAGCAGCCAACGTAAGGAAGGACCAAATGCCATCACAGCCCACTGAGGGGATGAAGGCTGCTTGGTGACTTAAAAAGACCACAGTGGAGGAGAGATGTGTCAGGACAGAACTGACAACGTGAACTCAAGGTCACCAGCTCCTCCCAGGCGGTGTTGCCCTGGTGCTTCAAGTGAAATTTCAGTCTTGTTCAAACATCATCACCCACATTAAATTACTACTGCTGACTTCAGTTTTGTCTGCCTTTATAAGTTCTTCTGGATTCATGCTTCAATAAGAGGAGAATAAGTTTAGACATAATTCTCTAACATCCCATATTTGAAAGACGCTATTATAACTATTATAATATTAAATAAGAATATTTAATAATAAGGCAAAAGGAGATGGGGGCAGCAGAGGATGAGATGGTTAGATAGCATCCCCCACTCAATGGACATGAATTTGAGCAAACTGCAAGAGTCAGTGGGCAGAGGAGCCTGGCATGCTGCAGTCCATGGGACTGCAAAGAGTCAGCCACCATTTAGCGACTGAATGACAAAATTATAACTCCAGAGTTCAAGAGACTTTTTCACAAGACAGCATTTCAATTTGTCTATGAAGAATCATATGCTACCATGTTTTAAGAGATAAATGGATTGTATTAAGAGTTCCAATAACTAACATTAAAATAATGAGTTAAGATGAGACAAAATTGAAATAGAAACCACAACGGAAGGGCACACGACTTTGGGGGAAATAGACAACTTGAATTAACTAATGCCATGTAACCAGGGAGAGCCACAAAGGGGGAGACATTATTCACTCTATTTTTAGGGCAGCCCTTGGAACGTCTTTTTGTAATTTCCCATATCTAAGATGATAACCATTAGCCACATATGGCTACTTAAATTCAAATTAATTAAAGTGATATCAAAATTAAAAATCAGTTCATCAGTCACACTGGACACATTTCAAGGCTCTAAAGCAACACGGAGCTACTGGTTCTCCCTGCTAGACAGCTCAGATGTGGAACGGTTCATTTTCACAGGGTTCGCAGAAACTTCTGTCTTTCCTGCACACCCCTGAGTCAGTAATAAAGCCGTGAAACTTGCATCATCCAATAGCTCCCCGCGTGCTACACTATTTTGAATACTGGTGCCTTCCGGGGATGAAACTAAGTGCCAGCCTAAGTTTTGCTTTGTTTTTAAAGAAAGCTCTTCTCAGTTAATTGACGGGTGACATTATTTTTTAAGTAGTTACTTAAGCTGGAGGGTTAGCCTGCTGGATATTCATATACATACAATACTTAAGTATAATATCTGGGTTTAAACAGATCTTTTTTTAATAATTGTATTTATTTGTTTATTTCGGACTGTGCTGGGTCTCGCTCGCTGTGCGGGCTTTTCTCCTGCTTGGGTGAACGGGACCTCTCTCTGCTCACGGTGCGTGCGTGCTGATTTCTCTCGTGGCACACGCTCCAGGCTGCCTGGGCCTTCAGCAGTTGCTACGCATGGGCTCAGCAGGGGCCACTCCTGAGCTTTAGAACACGGGCTCAATAGCTGTGTCCAGGCCTAGCTGCTCCGTGGCAAGTGGGATCTTCCCGGAGCAGGGATCAAACCCGCGTCGCCTGCACTGGCAGGGAGACTCTCTACCGCCAAGCCGCCACGGAAGCAGATCTTATTTTTTATGGATTCATCCTAATGACGATACAAACATCAGTGATCTAGTGAAACCATACTTCCTACTTGCTATATTTTGATAATCCCTGGGGTTTCTAAGAATGTATGGATTTCTGAGTGTTTGCTGAACTTTTAAACTCAATATTCCTAAACACGTATAACTTCCTTTGATTTTAATACAGCAGACAAAAAAGTGTTTCTCAGCCTCAGATTTGCTTTCGAGTTTGCCACAGGACTTTTACCTAAATTTACCCGTACTTCCTGACACTGGGATTTAATTACAAACACATACAGAGAGTTCTCTCTGAGGTCTACAGTTTGTACTCATTAATTATATCTTAAGAAAACAAGATCATTAATTACATTTGCAATAAAATAGCAGAACAAAAATTCATCTCAATGTTCTGTCAAGAGGTTTGTCTATTTTATATATATGTGTGAAAATAATTACTTTAATTACAAACTGTGCCTAAGATATGGACATACATCACTATTTTTCTTTTTTCTCACAGATTATTATTTTAAAGACAAATACTGACAATTACATTTGTGAATAAAAATTAAATATTTGCAGCACCCTTTCCACTCCCTGAAAAATTCAGCTAGATTAAAGACAAACATTTGTATTAATTCCACATAAAATCCCTATAGGAGCTGTTAGAATGTTGTAATGTCAACATATTTCAAATGAATACATTTCCCTCCAGGGAGACAGAAAGAGTTTTTTCTGTATATTTTTAGTTGAGACCTGATTTGTATAGACAAATTCAATGGAGAAGCTAAACAGAGAACTATTTTAACTCAAAACCACTCCTTGCCAAAGATTTTTTAGTCTAAAAACATGTATTCATCTCATTTTCTTTTGATTTTTAGACTTAGGAGATGATGAACTATTAGTTAAATACAGCATTCCTTTTAAAAAATGGCATATTGATTGCCCTAATGAAATCATGTCTTTTATTGAATGCTTAAAGAACTGCATTTGCTGAATAAAACAATTAAATGCTTATCACTATGCTAGAAATGTCTTGACAGTCATTATAATTCTATTTTTTAATGGGGAAAAGTATATCCAAAAGAATATATAAAACATACAATTTATATAAAAGTATAATTTAAAAAACAACAATAAAATAATCATCAGGGTATCTACCACCCAACTGAAAAGTCAAAATATTTCCAGAATCCTGGAAGCCACCCTGTATTCATTTGCTAAGGCTGCCAAGACAAAGTATCTCAGACTGGGTAACTCAATGTTCTGTCAAGAGGTTTGTCTATTTTATATATATGTGTGAAAATAATTACTTTAATTACAAACTGTGCCTAAGATATGGACATACATCACTATTTTTCTTTTTTCTCACAGATTATTATTTTAAAGACAAATACTGACAATTACATTTGTGAATAAAAATTAAATATTTGCAGCACCCTTTCCACTCCCTGAAAAATTCAGCTAGATTAAACACAAACATTTGTATTAATTCCACATAAAATCCCTATAGGAGCTGTTAGAATGTTGTAATGTCAACATATTTCAAATGAATACATTTCCCTCCAGGGAGACAGAAAGAGTTTTTTCTGTATATTTTTAGTTGAGACCTGATTTGTATAGACAAATTCAATGGAGAAGCTAAACAGAGAACTATTTTAACTCAAAACCACTCCTTGCCAAAGATTTTTTAGTCTAAAAACATGTATTCATCTCATTTTCTTTTGATTTTTAGACTTAGGAGATGATGAACTATTAGTTAAATACAGCATTCCTTTTAAAAAATGACATATTGATTGCCCTAATGAAATCATGTCTTTTATTGAATGCTTAAAGAACTGCATTTGCTGAATAAAACAATTAAATGCTTATCACTATGCTAGAAATGTCTTGACAGTCATTATAATTCTATTTTTAATGGGGAAAAGTATATCCAAAAGAATATATAAAACATACAATTTATATAAAAGTATAATTTAAAAAACAACAATAAAATAATCATCAGGGTATCTACCACCCAACTGAAAAGTCAAAATATTTCCAGAATCCTGGAAGCCACCCTGTATTCATTTGCTAAGGCTGCCAAGACAAAGTATCTCAGACTGGGTAGATTAACAAAAATTCATTTTTGTGCAGTTCTGGAAGCTAGAAGCCCAGGATAGGATGCATATTTAGTTTCTTCTGCGGCTGCTCTCCTTGTAAGTTCCTCGTGGAAATGAGTTTAGGCTGGATCTCCCAAATGGCTTGCCCAGACAGGTCTACAAAGTAAAGCTCCAGCTGAACCCCACTGCCTGTCACTGGGACCCTCATCTGCCCTGTACTTTTTCTGAAGTCTCCCACAATGCACTTGTCCAGCACATCCCTCTTACTGGAAATATAAACACACATTTTAAAAGTGATCTTTAAAAATTAGATATAGTATTTTTCTTCTCATTATTATTCACTGGGTTGCCTTTATTTGTTTAGTCCTTGTTAATAACATTTTTATTCACAATAACCTCTTAAATGATATCCTTCAGCAATGTAACTTTTCTCTGCTATGTGTTACTTACAAGCAATATTATAACACCAATAAAGGGATCTTAAAAATGATCTAATTTCACATTTTACTCGAAAATGTTAGGCTGCCATTCTTTAATTTGTGTAACTGGGGGCTCACCTAAACCTGTATTTAAACTATTTCATCCTTGATGGCTACAAAATATCCCAAGTCAACAAAGGTATATTTTTATGGATGGGGGAATGCTTATGAATTTTTTCCCCCTCCAATGAATGGAATGGTACACTGCCCCATCTCCTTAATGTTTCTATGTCTTTAAGTAATAGCCAGTTTTCAATGACTTAGAAAAATCTTAACCTGACCATAAAGTGGAAATAAGGTGAGTGAGCCTGCAGAAAGGAAGGGAACTGCATTTAAAATCAGAAGTGGGGGCCCAGCCAAATACACACCCATCACCATGTCTAGGTTATCCTTGCAAGGACGATAATCAGTCAGAGCCAAAGTCATTTATCTCAACCACTGATACCAGAAGCTCAGAGGAACCTAATTTTTCAAGCAGAACAAAAATATTAAAATATTGTATTCCAGGGACTCTGCAATAACTAGATCCCTCCCTGGCACTAAAGAAATGCTTCAGGCTGCAAGCCTGGAACTCACAAGGCACGAGGGAGTCATTTATTGCTATGAATATTTACAGGCAATCTTGATTACCACTTTAATATTAGTGCAGCGGTTCCATAGTCAGGAAGATATGAGCATCATGGAACTGAGAAAAGACAAAATTGAATTAGCCGGAGAATAACACAGTAAGGATGAGGGCACTGCAGCGCCATAGTGGGCGTCCCTGGCTTGGAGACTTTTAGTTATTATGTAAATGATGATAATGTTTATTCATGAGTCATTGATACTTTTCTCTGATGGGAAAAGGACATTAGAAAACCTCTTGTTAAAATGTGCAGAATGGCACATGTTATCCTCAGGTAAGAAGTGCTTTTAAAAGATATGGAATGGAGCTTGAAGCTGTTGGTATGTAAAAATGTGAGGTCATTTTTTGCACTGGTTTTTTCTTACTGTATTTCTCTGCACAATGGGTTCGCAGGTTTCCAGCCCACTTCTCCCTTCCCACCAATAAAAGGCACAACCACTTGTGTGGTGTGATGTTCTTATTTCAAGTTCTCTATGCTGTTGCTGCTGGTGGGACACATGCTTAAATTTGCAGCATTTCAGATTTCCATGTTTGACTATTCTAGCCAGTGCATCTTGAAGAAATAAAGATCAATGCAATGAAACAGAGGAAAACAATAGAATGGGACAGACTGACGATATCTTCAAGAAAATTAGAGATACCAAGGGAACACTGCATGAAAATACTGGCATGGAAGAAATGGTATGGATCAAACAGAAGCAGAAGATATTAAGAAGAGGTGGCAAGAACACACAGAAGAACTATACAGAAAAGACCTTAATGACCCAGACAACCATGATGGTGTGATCACTCACCTAGAGCCAGACATCCTGGAATGTAAAGTCAAGTGGGCATTAAGAAGGATCACTAAAAACAAAACTAGTGGAGGTGATGGAATTCCAGTTGAGCTATTTCAAGTCTTAAAAGATGATGCTGTTAAAGTGTTGCGCTCAGTATGCCAGCAAATTTGGAAAACTCAGCAATGACCACAGGACTGGAAAAGGTGTCATTCCAATCCCAAAGAAAGGCAATGCCAAAAGAACAGTCAAACTACCTCACAATTGCACTCATCTCCCATGCTAGCAAAGTAATGTTCAAAAGTCTCTAAGTGAGGCTTCAACAGTATATGAACTGAGAACTTCCAGATGTTCAAACTGTATTTAGAAAAGGCAGAGGAACCAGAGATCAAATTGCCAACATGTGTTGGATCATAGCAAAAGCAAGAGAATTCCAGAAAAACATCTACCTCTGCTTCATTGACTATGCTAAAGCCTTTGACTGTGTGGATCATAACAAACAGTAGAAAATTCTTAAAGAGATGGGAATACCAGACCATGTTACCTGCCTCCTGAGAAATCTATATGCAGGTCAACAAACAACAGTTAGAAACTGGACATGGAACAACAGACTGGTTCCAAGTTGGGAAAGGAGTACATCAAGGCTGTATATTGTCACCCTGCTTATTTAACTCATATGCAGACTGATGGTGGTGGTTTAGTTACTAAGTCATGTCTGACTCTTGAGACCCCAAGGACTGTAGCCTGCCAGGCTCCTCTGTCCATGGGATTCTCCAGGCAAGAATAATGGAATTGCTATTTCCTTCTCCAGTGGATCCTCCCAACCCAGGAATCAAACTGGAGTCTCCTGCATTTCAAGCAGATTCTTTACTGACTGAGCTATGAGGGAAGCCCATGCAAAATGCCAGACAAGCAGGAATCAAGATTGCCAGGAGAAATCTCAATAACCTCAGATATGCAGATGACACCACCCTTATGGCAGAAAGTGAAGAGGAGCCAAAGAGCCTCTTGATGAAGGTCAAAGAGGAGAGTGAAAAAGCTGGCTTAAAACTCAACATTCAGAAAATGAAGATCACGGCATCCGTTCCCCATCACTTCATAGCAAGTAGATGGGGAAACAATGGAAACAGTGAGAGATTTTATTTTCTTGGGCTCCAAAATTACTGCAGATGGTGACTACAACCATGAAATTAAAAGATGCTTGCTCCTTGGAAGAAAAGCTATGACAAACCTAGTCAGTATATTAAAAAGCAGAGGCATTACTTTGCCAACAAAGGTCCATCTAGTCAAATCTACAGTTTTTTCCATTAGTCACGTATAGATGTGAGAGTTGGAACATAAAGAAAGCTGAGTGCCAAAGAACTGATGCTTTTGAATTGTGGTGCTGGAGAAGACTCTTGAGAGTCCCTTGGACTACAAGGAGATCACACCAGTCAATCCTAAAGGAAATCAGTCCTGAATATTCATTGGAAGGACTGATGTTGAAGCTGAAACTGCAATACTTTGGCCAATGGATGCGAAGAACTGGCTCTTTGGAAAAGACTCTGATGCTGGGAAAGACTGAAGGCAGGAGGAGAGGGGATGAGGGGATGACAGAGGATGAGATGATCGGATGGCATCACTGACTTGATGTGCATGCGTTTGTGCAAGCTCTGGGAGCTGGTGAAGGACAGGGAAGCCAGGCGTGCTGCAGTCCACGGGCTTGCAAAGAGTCAGACACCACTGAACGGACTGAACTAACTGAACCAGAGCATCTTAAAGCCTCATTAATTCTTTGAAATAGTGCTTTTCTGCCTCCATGCATCTGCACGCTACAGGATTACAGCTCCTCACGCTGTGTCCATCTGAGGAGGCAGATTCTGAGTGGAAAACTGTCCTCTGTCCCTTCCTGGAGCTTACTCTTGGGTTGTCAGAGGAGCCCAACAACCTGGCTTAACAGAAAGCAATCTGGAAACCACGATGATGCAGGTTTCTCAAACTTAACCCATCTAAATTTCAGTTCTTGTGTTACCACCTCTCCTCAACCCAGTGCAAAGGTGAACGTGGGGAAAGCTCACTCCTAGAGGCGGGCATCCCATAGATGCACGCAGCTGCACAGAGGACCCCTTCCTAGCGAGGGGGAACCAGGCCATCGAGGGTGACCTGGGTTCTGTTCCCCTGCCGAGAGGAGGTTGGGAGCTGGACCACTCACCCTCGGGGCTGGCTGAGACATCCAGCGATTGCCAGCTCCCAGCCTGGCCCCTGGCCACTTCGGGTCACTGCAGAGGACGCCTGCTTTCCTGCTCGGTTTCTTGGGACCTTAGTGATAAAGAATCCAAACGGGAGCAGAGGGCAGA
The DNA here is from genome assembly GCA_006408675.1 of Madoqua kirkii. Classification (NCBI taxonomy): domain Eukaryota; kingdom Metazoa; phylum Chordata; class Mammalia; order Artiodactyla; family Bovidae; genus Madoqua; species Madoqua kirkii. Next base: position 22,083 of record SJYC01128890.1, on the reverse strand, counting down.
GAGTGTGCAAGAGGAAGAGAAAACAAGCTCAGGGCAGAGTAATGTAAATTACGAGGTGATGAGAGGGGCTGCAGGGCTAGAAATGGGCGCCATGCCAGGAAGGGGGCGGGAGTCAGGGTGGGAGGGGCTTGCGGACAGTCTATTCTGCCACTTAATGGTTCTTCTTTTATTTTTTATTTTTTTACTTTACAATACTGTATTGGTTTGCCATACATTGACATGAATCCACCACAGGTGTACATGAGTTCCCAACCCTGAACCCCCCTCCCACCACCCTCCCCATTATCATCTCTCTGGGTCATCCCAGTGCACCAGCCCCAAGCATCCTGTATCCTGTATCGAACCTAGACTAGTGATTTCTTACATGTTTCAATGCCATTCTCCCAAATCATCCCACCCTCTCCCTCTCCCACAGAATCCAAAAGTCTGTTCTTTATATCTGTGTCTCTTTTGCTGTCTCACATACAGGGTTATCATTACCATCTTTCTAAATTCCATATATATGTGTTAGTATACTGTATTGGTGTTTTTCTTTCTGGCTTTCTTCACTCTGTATCATCAGCTCCAGTTTCATCCACCTCATCAGAACTAATTCAAATGTATTCTTTTTAATGGCTAATACTCCATTGTGAATATGTACTACAGATTTCTTTTCCATTTGTCTGCTGATGGACATCTAGGTTGCTTCCATGTCCTGGCTATTATAAACAGTGCTGTGATAAATATTGGGATACACATGTCTCGTTCAATTCTGGTTTCCTCATGTGTACATGTCTCTTTCAATTCTGCTTTCCTCGGTGTGTATGCCCAGCAGTGGGATTGCTGGGTCATAAGGCAGTTCTATTTGCATTTTTTCAAGGAATCTCCACACTGTTCTCCATAGTGGCTGTACTAGTTTGCATTCCCACCAACAGTGTAAGAGGGTTCCCTTTTCTCCACATCCTCTCCAGCATTTATTTCTTGTAGACTTTTGAATCGCAGCCATTCTGACTGGTGTGAAATGGTACCTCATTGTCGTCTTGATTTGCATTTCTCTGATAATGAGTGATGTTGAGCATCTTTTCATGTGTTTGTTAGCCATCCGTATGTCTTCTTTGGAGAAATGTCTATTTAGTTCTTTGGCCCATTTTTGATTGGGTCATTTATTTTTCAAGCATAAGTTGCTTGTATATTTCTGAGATTAGTTGTTTGTCATTTGATTCATTTGCTATTACTTTCTCTGCTCTGGGCTTGGTGGCTGGGCCCTGGAATTGGGCCCCTGACGTCAGAGCCCAGCAGTCTGTGGGCTGGTCCCCAGATCTCCGTGGCCCTCCCTCCCCATCCCCTGCCTTCAAACATTTCAATTATCAGGGGGGATGGACAAACTCGAGTGCTGCCGGGCTGCCTCCTGATGGCTCAACAACATCAGGATGCCCGGGGCAGGAGGCCCATGGCAAAGATGGCTTTTCCCACCAGCCAGGCACTGGATCATTTAAAAGACCGCCTGCAGCCCAAGGGCCAGGGGCCTGGCATCCTGCACACAGGAGGCACCGGCCTCTCCGGAACGCTCAGTCAGCGAGGCTGCAGTACAAAAACAGGGCTTGTGATGAGGCATGCTGTGAGGAGAAGGCCTTGGCCGGGTGCCTGGGCCAGGGTTTGCCTCAGCATCTTCAGACGCCCCCAGCAGCTGGGAAGAAGGTCACTGAGCCCGAGGGATGCCTTGTTGTTCAATCACTAAGTTGTGCCTGACTCTCTGTGACTCCATGCACTACAGCACGCCAGGCCTTCCTGTCCATCACCAATTCCTGGAGCTTGCTCAAACTCACATCCATCGAGTCGGTGATGCCAACAAACCCTCTCACCCTCTGTCGTCCCCTTCTCCTCCTGCCTTCAATCTTTCCCAGAATCAGGGTCTTTTCCAATGAGTCAGCTCTTCACATCAGGTGGCCAAAGGATTGGGCCCAAGGGGCAAAGTGATGCCTATGGACGCCTTAAGTTGGATGTTTAGGAAGAAATAGGTAATAATGCCTCCTCCTTTGAATGCAAAGGAGCAATAATCTCACCTAATAAAGAACTATTTCATCTTGAAAACAATGTTTTCCCATTTGAAAGACTGTACCTAGAAGAGGCTCAGGCCAGAAATGTGTCCGCAGACAGGCTGGGTGCTGTCCATCGGGCGGAGGGACTGCTGGCAGCGTCTCTGCTGTCCTTTCTGGGGATAACAATCCTGTCCAACAGTGGGCCCCCAAGGATGTTCAAGGGGCTTCCCTGGTGGCTCAGCCCATAAAGAATCTGCTTGCGGTGAAGAGATCACCTGCAATGCAGGAGACCTGAATTCAATCCCTGAGTGGGGAAGATCTCCTAGAGAAGGAAATGGCAGCCCACTCCAGTCGTGCCTGGGGAATCCCATGGACAGAGGAGTCCGGTGGGGTATAGTCCATGGGGTCGTCAGAGTCAGACACGACTTAGTGACTAAACCACCACCGCAGATGTTCTAACCCATGAAGATGTGATCTTTCCTGAAAAAAGGGACCTCGTAGATGTGTAAAGAGATACAGGGAGATATTATCCTGGTTTATTCAGATGGGCCCAGCGTACTCGCGAGGGTCCTGAAAAGCAGAGGTAACTTTCGCTCCCGAGGTTGGACAGATGTACAGGAGAGTCTGACCATTTAGCTAACTTTTAAGAAGGAGCAAGGGCTTTGCAAGCCATGGAGGCAGAGGCCTCGAGAAGCTAGGAATGGCCCTTCACCTGCCAGCGAGAACACAGGGAGCTTAGCCCAACAACCTCCAAGAGCTGACTGCTGCCAGCATCTCAGATGAGCAGGGCAGACCCTGCCCCACGTTGCCATCAAGAAGGGCAGCTTGGACAGAGCCTTGATTTTAACCTAGTGAGGTGCAAAGCAGGAAATCCACCTCAGCCACCTGCCTCGTGACCTTTGGAACTGAGAGGTCAACAAGGGGTATTGCATCAAGCCACTTAAGTGTGGCAGTTTGGCAGAACAGCAATAGAAAACGGAAATCGTCGGGAAGCTTGCTGTGAGGCTCAAAGAGTAAAATGTCCGTTTGGAAACCATTGTGCATGACAAGATGGAAATGCATGCTTATTACAGAAATCCAATCACAAACAAAACTGCTACTTCCCAGAATGACAGTGACGAAAGACCATTTCACTTATTATTTATTGCTTTTTACCCAAATTGAAACCCTTGGATGCTTTCTGTATTTTGATCTAAATGGGGATAATAAAACTAAGTTCTGTAGGATGCTACAAGTTTTCAAAGAGAAATATTATATATTCATTCATTGGTGGCCTGTTTATAGGGGTTTCCCTGGTGCCTCAGCTGGTAAAGAATCTGCCTGCAGTGCAGGAGACACAGGTTGGATCCCTGGGTTGGGAAGATTCCCTGGAGAAGGGAATGGCTACCCAATCTAAGAGTCTTGCCTGGAGAATCCCATGGACAACGGAGCCTGGAGGGCTACAGTCCATGGGGTCGCAAAGAGTCAGACAGAACTGAGTGATCGAGCACATACATATATCCCCACTTTTTTGGATTTCCTTCCTGTTTAGGTCATCACAGAGCACTGAGCAGAGCTCCATGGGCTACAGAGGAGGTTCTCTTTGCTTATCCAGTCCACACATGTCAATCCCATGACAATACATGTCAATGCCAGTCTCCAATTTTTCCCATCCTTTTCCTTCCCCGCTTGGATTCCATACATTTGTTCTCTACATCTATGTCTCTATTTCTGCTTTGCAAATAAGATCGTCTATACCATCTCTCTAGATTGCACATATATGCGTTAATATACAATACCTGTTTTTCATACAGAGTGAAGGAAGTCAGAAAGAATATTGGCTTTTGAGCATCAAGCAGCTGAAAATGAGTTCAGTAACACTTGTTTTATATGGAAGGAAGATCTTATTCCTGTCTGACCAGTGTTACAGAAGAGGGTGGAAGGTTCTGGAAGACTCACGTGGACACAACATAGGATACATGAGTGCTCTTCGCCTTGATGTGAAATATTTTAAAGATAAAACTTTCTAAGGTTTGCTTACTGATATAATCTGGAGTATTATAATAGAAAACAGGACAGAGCGTCGCTTTTTGGAATGACTTGCCTAGTTTTACAAGACACAGCCGTAAAATAATACGCACTGTGTTTATTAACTAGAAGGCCTGGTTTCCAATTCAAAGTTCATTTATCTAACTAATTTGATGTCTGGAAACATTCACGTACCATTTTTTTCCTACAACCCCATTTCGAAACTGCCAGTCAGTGGAAGTTAATAGCTTAAGTTGCTAGTTTGTGTGCAGGCAAGCTGTCTTCTAGAGAGACTATCCCATTCATATGTTGACTAAGGGCCATTTATAAAACATCACTGTAATCTCTTTCAAATAACATTAGCACAATATAATAAACTCTTTAAAAAAGTAATCCTGCTGTCGATCACGAAGGCACTATCAAGTCATTCTGTCCACAGTGAAGCCTAATACAAACAAGTTTTTCTGTCCCAAACAGTGTTACAGCTAATTGCTAACTTTTTATCAAACACACCCTAATTGCTCCATGCAAACTCACGCTAAAAGCCTTGTAGAGAGCTATGCGATTTCATATTACACAACTTCAGACAGAAATTGCAGTGTGCACGTCACCAGCTTTCCCTGTAGCTTGCCTCTCGAGCTATTTCTTGGGGAGTTTGGGCCTCAGCATCGGGAGGGAGAAACAGCAGGAAGGATGCAGGTGGCTGGCAGGGGTTGCGGGAGGACCCCAGGGGCAGTGTTAGGAGGTGGAGCCAGACAGGATGGCACTGTGAGCGTGGTTGACAGCCCTGTGATGGAGGACACAGAGGGCAGAGAGGGACTCAAGTGGCCACTCACTCCACGGAGTGCAAAGGACTTTGTACTCCAGAAGACACAGTTTTCAATATTTTCTTTCCATAAATATTTTAAGCTTTGTGGACCATTTGGTCTTTGCTAGGACTATTCATCTCTGCTGGTGCAGGGCAAAAGCAGCCACAGACAATACATAAATGAATGGGCATGGCTATGTGCCAATCAAACTTGATTTATGAACAGGGACATTTGAACTTCATCTCATTTTATATATCATGAAATAGCAATCATCTTTGGATTTTTTTCCCCAGCCACTTAAAAACATAAAAAAAATATTCTCAAGCGTAAGCAAGTATCAAAATCTCCCAGAGGGCTTGTGGAAATACATATTGTAGGGCCCACCGAGTTTCTTATTCAGTAGATCTGGGATGGAGCCTGGCAATTGCATTTCTAAGAAGTAGTCAGATGATGCTGCTGGTCCAGGGACCACATTTTCAGAACTGCTGTGCCAGACCCAGTTTTGCAGGGTGACAGTTCCCGAGCCTCACTTGGCCTGCAGCTGGTGTTGGTTTGGCACGAAAGTGCAGGCCACCCAGTTTGTCAATTTGATTTAATTGCTGATCTCTAAGAGTCAGGAGAATTCTCAGACAAATCTGGATGAGTTTCTTCTTGGAGGAAAAAACTATCAGGAAAATAGCAATCCTGGGCTTGCACTTCACAGGCAACAACCGGCTAAAGTTGAAGAGCGACCGCTCATTCTTCCAGTACCCCTGCCTGACTGTACCCGCACACGGAGGCCAGGGGCAAAGGTGACCTACTGCCAGGTGACCTGGCCAGCTTTGCTCGTTTATAACACCGGCTTGGCTCCTTGCAGCACTGGAGTTCGCGATCTCTGGTCTAAAATCAAACAGGATGACGATGTGGGTTGGATGATCGGAAATAAGCAGAGCAGGAACGGATGGACTCGCCTTGTCTTCTGCTGCCTCCTCTGGCCTCCAGGACTCCTCCTCACCCCAGAAGCGCCCATGAGCTGCTCCTAACCTTCAGGGCCCTGCCTGACAGCTCAGGTAGAGCTCTCCTCTCCCTGCACTTTACACGACACCTCACATTCTGCCTGGGGCGTGGTTATTTCTGTTCACGGCAAAGTGCTCGCCAGGCTACAAGCTTCTGGAAGCCTCAGTCAGCTTTGAATATACATCAGGGTGCCGCAAGTGCTACTTTCTCATACATCCAAAGCATGAAGCCATGGCTCATTGGTTCGATGCATTTGATCAAGACATTCAGAAGTGCTGCTCAAGTCATCTCTTCATCAAATAGTTACAGCCCAGGTCCTCTGTCACATTCAGGCAGTCTACCCTCTGAGCCAGTCTAGTTACAGCCCAGGTCCTCTGTCACATTCAGGCAGTCTACCCTCTGAGCCAGTCTAGTTACAGCCCAGGTCCTCTGTCACATTCAGGCAGTCTACCCTCTGAGCCAGTCTAGTTACAGCCCAGGTCCTCTGTCACATTCAGGCAGTCTACCCTCTGAGCCAGTCTAGTTACAGCCCAGGTCCTCTGTCACATTCAGGCAGTCTACCCTCTGAGCCAGTCTAGTTACAGCCCAGGTCCTCTGTCACATTCAGGCAGTCTACCCTCTGAGCCAGTCTAGTTACAGCCCAGGTCCTCTGTCACATTCAGGCAGTCTACCCTCTGAGCCAGTCTAGTTACAGCCCAGGTCCTCTGTCACATTCAGGCAGTCTACCCTCTGAGCCAGTCTAGTTACAGCCCAGGTCCTCTGTCACATTCAGGCAGTCTACCCTCTGAGCCAGTCTAGTTACAGCCCAGGTCCTCTGTCACATTCAGGCAGTCTACCCTCTGAGCCAGTCTAGTTACAGCCCAGGTCCTCTGTCACATTCAGGCAGTCTACCCTCTGAGCCAGTCTAGTTACAGCCCAGGTCCTCTGTCACATTCAGGCAGTCTACCCTCTGAGCCAGTCTAGTTACAGCCCAGGTCCTCTGTCACATTCAGGCAGTCTACCCTCTGAGCCAGTCTTGCCTTTCACTCCAAAGTTCAGAGTAACAAAAATACCTTATTATACCGAACTGCCTTGATGGCCCAGATCGTAAAGGATCCGCTTGCAATTCGGGAGACCTGGGTTCGATCCCCTGGGTTGGGAAGATCCCCTGGAGGACGGCACGATCCCCCTCCAGTACTCTTGCTTGGAGAATCCCCACAGACGGAGAAACCTGGTGGGCTACAGTGCATGCGGTCACAAAGAGTCAGACATGACTGAGCCACTAAACACACATACCAAACCATAGAATATACCAGCTACTTTGTTGATGATGGTGTGTTAACAAAGTGACGCATTTAAATTTACCCTTAATGCAGACAATTTTTAGGCCAACATAGAAAGTCTCCTCCTTGCTGAGAACAAGGCTGGAGTTATCACAACTGTGTCATCAGCAAATTCTTAGCCTGTTTTGAGCATTCCTGGACTAGCCATCTTAAACTAAACCACAGAGCGTAAATGTGACCGCATTTAAGAGGCTACCGCGTGGAGTCTCTCCTAGGACAGTGCCAGCTGCCTCCAAGCGGTCACGCTGAATGAAGCCCGCAGTCACCCCTGGGCCTCTACGTCCTTCACCGCGGCTCTCCGTGCCTTTGGCTTAAGGACAGCCAGGTGGGCTCAGGGCTCCCTCTTTGTCCTTCTGGGAAGAAGAAAGGAGCAGCTCCATTCCTGTAAATGACCTTACAACATCGATACGAAACTGGACCCATAATCATTTACCTGGATCCTACAACTAAGTAATGTTGACGTGACAAAGGGCAAAACAGAGAAAGAGGTGTCAAGTCGGCTCCCAGACTCAGCAGAGGAGTATGAATAGTCTGTGGCCAACCTTCAGGATTTTTCTCCAAGGAAGTGAAAATGTTAGTCACTCGGTCATGTTGACTCTTTGCAACCCCATGAACTGCAGCCTGACAGGTGCCTCTGTTCATGGAATTCTCCAGGGAAGAATGCCAAAGTGGGATGCCATTTCCTCTTCCAGGGGATCTTTCAGAACCAGAGACTGAACCTGGTCTCCTACAGGTTCTCCTCCCTGGTCTCAGACGGTAGATTCTTACCCTCTGAGCCGCCCGGGAAGTCCTTTTGAACCAAAGAGAATGAAAATTCTGTTATTTTCTAGAGATAGAATGTCATACAAGGATGCCTGAAGGGCTACCAAAAAAAATTTTTTTTATTAGTAACAATTTCAAAGGGAGTCATTCAGAAACAATTTCAGATGAGTTACTAACTGGAAGACATTATGTATAAATGAAACTGTGCATACACATATGGACTTCTCTTACATGGAAAAGGGGATCTTACCTAAAGGCGCACTGAAATAAAGAACTCTAAAAACTGTGGCGTGGTCATCAAGTTTAAATTCAAGGTTTCCCTGATAATTCTTTATAAATAGAAACACTGGGCATACTCAGGAAATATTCTCATTTTTTAAATCTTTTCCGTTGAAGTATAATCGCTTTACCAGCACTGTTCGTTTTTATCCCCTCCCCCGGGAGCCTCCGCCCGGCCTCCACGTCCCCCCGCTCCGGGTCATCGGGTCATCACAGGTCCCGAGCTGAGCCCCCTGTGTTCCGCCTCAGGGCCCCACCAGCTGTCTGTCTCACCTGTCGCAGTGCCTGTATGCCAACCCTGATCTCCCAGTTCATCCCCCCTCACCTTCCCCTCCCCAAATGACCAGTCTCTGCAACTTCGTCTCCATTCTTGCCCTGGAACCAGGCTCACCTGTACCATTTTTCCAGATTCCACATACATGCATTAGTATACGATATTTTTCTCTTTCTGCTGACTTCACTCTGTAAGACAGGCTCTAGGTCCACCCACACCTTTACAAAAATAACTCAGTTTCATTCCTTTTTATGGCTGAGCAATATTCCATTGTGCATATATATATATATATATATATATACACATTATATACATATATATATACATTGTATACATGTATACATATATTTAGGTTGCATATATATATATATTACTTTGCCAACAAAGGTCCATCTAGTCAAGGCTATGGTTTTTCCAGTGGTCATGAGAGTTGGTCTGTGAAGAAAGCTGAGCGCCAAAGAATTGATGCTTTTGAACTGTGGTGTTGGAGAAGACTCTTGAGAGTCCCTTGGACTGCAAGGAGATCCAACCAGTCCATCCTAAAGGAGATCATCCCTGGGTGTTCTTTGGAAGGAATGATGCTAAAGCTGAAACTCCAGTACTTTGGCCACCTCATATGAAGAGCTGACTCATTGGAAAAGACTCTGATGCTGGGAGGGACTGGGGGCAGGAGGAGAAGGGGAGGACAGAGGATGAGATGGCTGGATGGCATCACCGACTCGATGGATGTGAGTTTGAGGAAACTCCGGGAGTTGGTGATGGACAGGGAGGCCTGGCATGCTGCAATTCATGGGGTCACAAAGAGTCAGACATGACTGAGCGACTGAAATGAACTGATATATACATACATATATATATATATATATATATATATATATATAATCCACAACCATTCATCTGTCGATGGACACTTAGGTTTTTCCCATGTTCCAGCTATCATAAATAGTGTCACAATGAACACTGGGATACATGTGAATTGTGCTCAATATTGTAATAACTTAGAAAAGAACCTGAAAAAGAATATACATATATATGTTTGTGTGTATAACTGAATCACTTTCCTGTCAACCTGAAGCTAACACAACATTGTAAATCAGTTACACTTCGGGAAAGACTTTTTTTTTAAGGTAGGTTTCATGGAAGAAAAAGGAGGTGATCAATTAAGTCCATTGCTAGCTTCATTCTAAACTAGAACTCATTTTTTTTTTCATTATAGCTACCTTCCTCTCTGTAAAAATAAATAGGATCACAAGAGAATCAGGGTCAAATTCAAGCTCCATGAATTACTACCACTGTGACTTAGTTATTGTCAGCCTCTGTGAGCCTGTTTCTTCACTTGTAAATCATAGTAATATCAGCTGGGAGGATTAAATGACATAGTTTATATCAGCACTTGGACAAGGCTGCACACAGGAGGCACTTACTGTGATTGACGGTGAGGATTACACCACACTCTGCTCATATTGATCATACCTCTGTTCCTTTACCTAAGAATATATTTCTGCCTTCCAATCCAGCAAAACATTCCCATTCTCACAATCTACCTTCCATTTTGCCATAATATCTGATAGCAAAAATACACATACAAAAACATATTTATTTCTATTCTTCTACTGGAATTTTTGAAAGAAAGAGTTTCTCATAAAAGCCTTACCCAAACTGTCAATCATGGTTATCTGAATAAGAAAAGGAATGTTTATAAAGCCCTTCTCAACAAATCGAGGGGACTCTGTCCCTCATCCCCAAGACATATACATACTCCTGCCCTGTTTCACCTGTACATCTTTTTGGCCCATCCTAGAAAAATGCTGTTCGTAAAGAAAAACAAAACAGCAAAACTATGGGATGTGGAGCAGACAGAAGGCAAGCTAAGCTCTCTTCATCTGACAAGAAAAGCTAAAAAATAAGCCACTGGGATGAAGGATAGAGCAACAGGGAAGCATACACACCCTTGATGGGTAAGTTGTGAATCTCCACGCCTTGTCTGCTGTGAACAATGCAAACTCCTGGCAGGTAGATCTCACGAAAGGCAGCGGCTGGAGAGAAAAGCAGCTTTATGCCCACCCTTGTTTGTGGGGGCCACCAGGACGTGTGTGCCTGAACATATTTACATTAAAATGCTTGGTAGGTAGCTGCTGTCCCTTCTTAAAGATATCCTGTTGAAAAGGACTGTATTTTCAAAGCCATGCAAAGTCATTGTCCCCTCCACACACACACTACATACCCCTGTTCCTCCCGCTGTTTTCCATGGTGTATGATCATCAGTGAGTCACTGCTCAGGACTCTGCTCCAGAGCCACATCATTTTTCAAGACTTGATCATTTATTCTCTACTGTGTTGTAGGAAAAACCTGTGTAGTGCAAGTATGTACTGTGCAAAAATACCCATATTCCCAGACAACATGATGTGATGCAGACCGCAGCCTGCAGAAGCACCACAAGCAGCCTTTACAACCCCTTGTTGGGTTTACACTTGACAAGCCCTGTTGGCCTCTGCAAAAAGTATGATACCAGACAAAGGAAGAGGAAAAGCTCAGTATGAAGGCACTTCTCCAAACAAACACAGAAACAGCTTATGTTGGAACCCCCGTGGAAACACGTCAAATGACCACATTTGATGCAGTATCTATAAAATGCAGACTCCGCAATAAAAGCCAAAGGCACATAAAATTATATTTTAACATTAAAGTTACTTGACATGTACACATTAGTATATTTAAAATGGGTAAAGATCCAACCAGTCCATTCTAAAGGAGATCAGTCCTGGGTGTTCTTTGGAAGGAATGATGCTAAAGCTGAAACTCCAGTACTTTGGCCACCTCATGCAGAGTTGACTTATTGGAAAAGACTCTGATGCTGGGAGGGATTGGGGGCAGGAGGAGAAGGGGACAACCGAGGGTGAGATGGCTGGATGGCATCACGGACTCGATGGATGTGAGTCTGAGTGAACTCCGGGAGATGGTGATAGACAGGGAGGCCTGGCGTGCTGCGATTCATGGGGTTGCAAAGGGTCGGACACGACTGAGCGACTGAACTGAACTGAACCAACACAGACCTACTGTATAGCACAGGGAACTCTGCTCAATATCATGTGACAACCTAAACGGAAAGATAATTTTAAAACCAAGAGACACATGCATACGTATAACTGAATCACTCTGCCGTACACTGCAACTAACACAACTACACTCCAATAAAAAATTAAAAGTTTAATAAACAAAAATAAAAGTTACAGTAATTCTGTGTTTGTGTGTTACCAATAGATAGCTGATAGTCAAAATGACTGTGTAAGAGCGACAAGAAAATCCCACAAATTCACAAAGTGGTTCAAATACAACCTAAACGGAAAGATAATTTTAAAACCAAGAGACACATGCATACGTATAACTGAATCACTCTGCCGTACACTGCAACTAACACAACTACACTCCAATAAAAAATTAAAAGTTTAATAAACAAAAATAAAAGTTACAGTAATTCTGTGTTTGTGTGTTACCAATAGATAGCTGATAGTCAAAATGACTGTGTAAGAGCGACAAGAAAATCCCACAAATTCACAAAGTGGTTCAAATGTGAAGACAGAGAACAGCTTCAACAGGGAAGAATTTGCTATAATCAGCCCAAACCATCGAATACAGAAAAGACTCTACAAAAAAACTCTTGGGTGTTAAATAAATTTTGCCTTCCTTTCGCTCAGAGAATGTTCTAAAAGTGCAGTCACTATTGCAATATTTCAGCAGTGAGTTGTCGAATTTATGTTTCAGTGCCACCCCTTACCCTCCTCAATTTGCACCTTAAAAGTCTAAGTTCACTCCAGGACCACATCAGCTTGTCACTGACCGATCCCAGCTCTTTATCCTATGAACTGCTATTATCCCAGATTCTCCCTTCCCAGAGCTGCTTAGCTGGCTTTTAAATTGACCTGCATGCCTCGTCATTTTGCTCACTGATTTATCTCGTGAATTTTGACTCATAGTTCGAACCTGAGCACTTTTAAAGCCACGACTCTTTTGGCCAATCTAGTAGCGACTCAGTGCCACGTCAGGCTTCTTAAAGTGTGCTGTTACGTTGTTGGTGTGATGCCAAAAAATGAGCACTCTCATATATAGCTGGTACAAGTGTAAATTGGTACAGCCTTCCATGAAGCAATCTGGAAATAGTTTTAATACCCCTTAAAAACGTATATATCTTTGATTCAACAATTCCACTCTTAAGAACTCATTTACAGGAAATAACCAGAAAAGTATGCACAGATATAAACAGAAAAATATTTGGCACAGCTTATATTGAAAAAAATGGGACTTTCCAGGTAGCTCAGTGGCAAAGAATCTGCCTGCCAATGCAGGGGATGTAGGAGATGTGGGTTGGATCCCTGGGTGGGGAAGATCCCCTGGAGAAGGAAATGGCACCCCACTCCAGTATTCTTGCCTGGGAAATCCCACGAACAGAGGAGCCTGGTGGGCTACAGTCCATGGGGTCACAAAGAGTTGGACAGGATTGAGCAACAGAGCACACCAGGTCACCAGGCTCATAAGTTGCAGACTTGAACTCTGGGCCTATTTCCTTGTCACAGATCTTTCACAAAGCAACTATCATTCCCGATCCAAAAATGTGTATATATATATAAGTGCTCAGCTGGAACTTCTCTACATTATTCCCTTTCTCTATAATGTTTTATTGCCGTTAACACTCAGGCTCTTTTTCTCTCACATCCCTTACAATGCTGTCAGTCTCTTCACCATCTCCGAGTTATTCCCTTTATCCCTCTTTCCTACTCTCTAGGCCTTTGTAGCATAAAATATCCTGAACTCATTCATGAAATGTGCAAGCTTCTGTTTACTCAGAAATCAAGCCGACAGCATTCTGCAGTTCAGAGAATCCCACTGGGATTTCCAACCATTGAAGGATCATGCATATCTGCTATGCATGCGCCCTGGTCAAGAGCTGGGGTTGGAGTCAAAGCTGAAGCTCCAAGGTGGCCCAGAAAGAAAGAGGGAGGCTGCTGTTTCCCTCCACCTGCCTGACCCTGTCGCACCTGATGCAAATTGGGCACAGAGGAAAAGGCCAGGGCTGATGCTCTTCATGGGACGCTTTCCTGGTTCCCATCACCCAGTTCAGAGCCTCCAAGCTAAGAGGTAGTCCCCGTCACTCTGGCAATAACTTCTGCATATATCTGCATATATCTTTGACAACTTGGGAGGGGGAACATTCCTTCTACCAAGAGCAATAATCAATCATATGTTTCTATACAATTTACAATCAGGACACATTTTCAGAACACTCAAACACTGCTTCAACATTTCTGCTATTAACATAAGACCCTGATTTTATTTGCTGGAGAACTTATTAGCACACGACCTCACATTTTTTTTAATCAACAGGAAACACAAAAATTGACCTGATTGAAAAATAAAATTCTGAACAGAAAAATAAAAACAACCCTGAAAACCCAGAGAGAAGAGTCTACATGGGTAGATGCTTAATTCTTCTTACACAGTCACAGAGAAAGTGGTGCTCATGTAAATATATTGCTATGAGCTTCCACACCTACACTGCGATGAAAAAGACAACTGCTGAGGGGGTCCAAAGGTTTCGGGCAGTAGGTCTTCTGAGTTTCATCTGCTGGATAAAGATGAATATTTCAAACAGGCAACCATTCTATTTATTATTTTACTTTTTGAAAAATTTATGTATTTAATTGGAGGAGAATTACTTTACAATATTGTGATAGCTTTTGGCACACATCAACGTGATTCAGCCACAGGTATACATGTGTTCCCCCAGCCTGAACCCCCCCCCACTTCCCTCCTCACCCTACCCCTCTGGGTTGCTTATCATCCTGGTGTGATTTTGCCCCCCAGGGCACATGTGGCAACATCTGGAGATGCTTGGTGAAGGATGCTATTTGCTATTGGCAAAGTGAGTAGCACTGGGGATGCTGCTAAACATCCTATTATGCACAGGATAACCCAGCCTTCCCTACTCCTCCAGCAAAGAATTATCCTGCCCAAAATGTTAACAGAACCACAGCTGAGAAGCCTGGGTTTAAAATTTTCCCTCATAAATAGCTATATTTAAGCAGATGGTCTATAACTTCCTAAAGACTAACAATTCCCTGCTTTGCACAGCACTCTTCCTCATTGTTTTATTCATACATGCAAACAGATGGGTTATGTATTTTTAAGACCACCTTTGAATGGGAGGAAACACGCCAAAACATAAGCACATTCAACCCACGTCAGTGTGAATGCAATTTCACTCAGCCCCAGAAATGATGGAAGACTGGAAAATAGATTACTATGTAATTGATTAAAATCTGGGGAGGTTTTCTGGAAGAGAGAGGTCTTAAGTTATTGCCACAGGAAGACCAGGGCATGCTGGTGGGCGTACAGAACTTCCTCATTTCTGAGTCAAATGTGCAAAACCTTGGAGAGACAGGTGAAAAGGAACCTGGGGGTAGGAGCAGGCATCGGTAGAGTTGGAGCAGTGGATTTGGGGAAGAACGTGTATTTATTTGAGATCAGGGGCTTATAGGGTGTGATCACTTGGCAGGAAGACTTGAAGAGAGTCATCAAAAGTTTGCATTCAGCCTTGAGCGGTAGAGAGGCAGAGACCATTACAAATCCACAGAGTAATTCTCAGAAGATAAAAACACATCCCTCTGCTCTCGTCTCATCCAAGTGGATGATAACACCCTTTGCAAACCCTCTTTCCTAATTTTAAGGCACAGTTAATACTCTGCCCCCTTAATCCTAGTTTATACTCTGTGACCGGGAACTAGTCACTTAATCTTTTTCCAATTTATGGAACATATATGGGCAGTGCATGTCATAACCATGGGACAGCTTGAGCCAGTTAGGAAAAATTTCAAATCCAAATAGTGTACAAAAACATCCTGGCCTTATCTAAAATTTCAACATTCTCTGGAGAAGCAACAATCTGCAGTGTTTCCGGAGGGATTCTCAGGGTCATCCAATTCTGATGCTTAAATCAAATAATCATTTGGCTTAATTCTCTTATTGTTCCTCAAACTCTACCCCCACCTCCTATGCTTTCATCATCCAACCTCTTCATCCTGCTTCACCACGCTCGTTTCTGTGCCAGACTCTGTAAGTTCAGCCTCCAGCCCTCAAGGTTGGGGTGGGGGGCGTGATCAGAGTCAGTCTTCACTAACTTGTTCTTGTGATCACAGATGTGCTTCTGGACCTGGGTTCCTTTTGCATGCTATCTCAAGGAGGCTTACACTGAAAATGGAAAGTCAGCAGTTTTTAGAAAGTAATTGGTCTTTAATGATATTTTTGAACATGATAAATGAGTTTTTAGCAAAACCAGAAATCATTATGATAAGAAAGAACACAGATCCTTGGGAAGAATTCACCCCTTGCATGAGGCCATAGGATAATGAGTAGAGGTCAAAGGTACAAAGGGGTAGAAGGGGTCGAAAGAGCTGGAAATAATCTCTATAAATTTAAAATAAAGGCACAGTTGTCTCCTGTCTAAAGCCAATTTGTACTCAGCTGTGTTTAAAAAGGAAACCTCCATTAGAAAGGATCCTCTGTTATGCTACATTATAAATCACCACTGAAAAATAACTTTTAGATACAAAGCTAAACCTTTTCAAATAGGTTATCCATACCATTACCAAAACATGCATCTTTTCCCAGAATTGCAAAGGCCCAAACAGAAGGTATTTTTTAGTCTTAATATAGTAAAGCCCATATTACTTCCAATTTCCACTCGTTGAGTACAGTCACTGAGACAACAGAGAAGAAGTGGCCCATTCGCCTGGCAGGACGCGGGTGCCTGGGCAAAAGTGACTGAGTGAGCAGAGAAGGCTGATTTGATAACTTCCCTGTGTGACATGTTAAACATTTTTACATGGGCGAGGTTGTTTCTTTAAGTACGTGTGATCTATTGCTGTCTCAAGAAACACAGATACTCCGTGCTGGTTGTAAAAACCTCCCTTTATCAAATGTGCTTTTCATTCTTTTGGTATGTCCAGTTGCTCATGCTAACCTGTGCACGTCACTAATATAAGAACAGCTGTTTTCACTACTGCTCTAAGAATATAAATGTATATGCATGACTTTTCTAAGCAAAACTGTACTTTTACTATTAAACTGGGCTTTCATGACTAGTGGGAAGAGCTAAATAGCTCTAGAAATCTGATTAGAAAGCCTAACAGAACAGCCTACACAGGGGTCCCAGGCTGTTTACCAAGACAGGGCATTAAATTACTGCCTAAGAAGAGAAGAGTCACACAGCACTTTTTCATCAGGATACTCATTCGGGGCATTTAAGAAGGTCTTATTCTATTTTTAGCTCCTGACAATTTTGGAGCTGAGGTGTTATGCTTTGAGTAAAACCAAGGCTTATGGTAAAAGGGGACTACTTGCTTAGCAGGAAAAACAAGCAACATGATTAAAACTGGTCTACACACACGCTTGGAGACAGATGGACTGTGCATAGCAAAGACTCTTTAACCCTCAATGGCTCAGGCTTCTTAATTCACTGCAAAGTAACGCCTCACCTTATTTCTCCTAGCTGTAAGACCACATTATCTCTCACATTGCTTAATTCATTTGTTGCTGCTCATTTGCTCAATTGCTGAGTTGTATTCGACTCTTTGTGATCCCATGAACCGCATAGCAAGCCAGGCTTCCCTGTCCTCTACTATCTCAGAGTTTGCTCATATTTATGTCCACTGAGTCCCTAATGCCATCCAAATATCTCATCCTCTGTTGCCCCTCTCCTTCTGCCCTCAATCTTTCCCAGCATCAGGGGTTTTCTCAATGAGTTGGCTCTTCACATCAGGTGGCCAAAGTATTGGAGCTTCAGCTCCAGTATCAGTCAACCTAATGAATATTCAGGATAGATTTCCTTTAGGATTGACAGGTTTGATCTCCTCGCAGTCCAAGGGACTCTCAAGAGTCTTCCCCAGCACAATTTGAAAGCATCAATTCTTTGGTGCTCCGCCTTGTTTATGGTCCAACCTCACATTTGTGTATGAACACTGGAAAAACCGTAACTTTTGACTATACATACCAAATATCTCTGCTTTTTAATACTCCGTCTAGGTTTGTCAAAGATCTTCTCCCAAGAAGCAAGCATCTCTTAATTTTCTGGCTGCAGTCACTGTCTACAGTGATTTTGGAGCCCAAGAAAATAAAATCTGCCACTGTTTCCACTGCTTCCCCATCTGTTTGCTATGAAGTGATTGGACCAGATGTCCTGATCTGCGTTCTTTCAATGTTGAGTTTTAAGTCAGCTTTTTCACTCTCCACACTCACCTTCATCAAGAGCCTCTTTAGTTCTTCTCTTTCTGCCTTTAGAGTGGTATCATGTGCATATCTGAGGTTGCTGTATTTCTCCCAGCAATCTTGACTCTGGCTTGTGAGTCTTCCAGCTCAACATTTTGCATGATGTACTCTGCATATAAGTTAAATAAGCAGGATGGTGACATACAGCCTTGATGTACACCTTCCCCAAGTTTGAACCAGGCCATCGTTCCATATCTGGCTCTAACTGGTGCTTCCTGGCCTGCATACAGGTTTCTCAGGAGACAGGTTAAGTGGTCTGGTATTCCTAATTCCACGGTTTGTTATGACCCACAGTCAAAGGCTTTAGTATAGTCAATGAAGCAGAAGTAGATATTTATTTGGAATTCCCTTGGTTTTTCTACTATCCAATGGATGTTAGCAATTTGATCTCTAGCTCCTCTGCCTTTTCTAAATTCAGCTTGTACATCTGGAAGTTCTTGGTTTACATACTGTTGAAGCCTAGCTTGAAAGACTTTGATCATTACCTTGCTATCATGTGAAATGAATGCAATTGTGTGGTAGTTTGATTATTCTTTGGCATTGCCCTTCTTTGGGATTGGAATGAAAACTGACCATTTCCTGTCCTGTGGCCACGGCTGAGTTTTCCAAATTTGTCATAGAAGAATGAAGATCACAGCCAAAGTTATTTTTAAATTCTCCCAGCATGGTATAGTATTATTTGGCAATCAACTATGATAAGTTAAAGTAGCATACTGTAAATTCCATAGCCTTTCTCAATGTAACATTCTCCAGAGATTAAACTGTATTGCCCTAAGGCCTACATTATACACAATGGATTCATTTAATTCCTATATATTTAAGTGGTATTATGTATCATTCTGGGATTGCTGGGAGAAATATCAACAACCTTAGATATGCACATGATACCACTCTAATGGCAGAAAGAGAAGAGGAACTAAGGAGCCTCTTGATGAAGGTGAATGAGGAGAGTGAAAAAGTTGGCTTAAAGCTCAACACTGAAAAAACAAAGATCAGGACATCTGGTCCATCACTTCATGGCAAATAGATGGGGAAGTAGTGGAAACAGTGGCAGATTTTATTTTCTTGGGCTCCAAAATCAGTGTGGACAGTGAATGCAGCCACAAAATTGAGATGTTTACTCCTTGGAAGAAAAGCTATGACAAACCTAGACAGAGTATTAAAAATCAGAGACATCACTTTGCCCACAGCAAAGGTCCATATAGCCAAAGCTGTGGTCTTTCCCATAGTCCCGTACAGATGTAAGAGTTGGACCATAAAGAAGGCTGAGCATGGAAGAACTGATGTTTTCTAGATTGCGGTGCTGAAGAAGACTCTTGAGAGTCCCTTGGACTGCAAGGAGATGAAACCAGTCAATCCTAAAGGAAATCAACCCTGAATAGTCACTGAACAGACTGATGCTGCAGCTGAAGCTCCAATACTTTGGTCACCTGATGCAAAGAGCCAACTCATTGGAAAGGATTCTGATGTTGGGAAAGATTGAAGGCAAGAGGATAAGGGGCTAACAGAGGATAAGATGGCTGGATGGCATCACCCACTCAATGGACATGAATTTGAGCAAACTCCAGGAGCCAGTGAAGGACAGTGAAGCCCAGCGTGCTACAGTCCATGGAATCGCCAAGAGTCCCACAGGACTGAGTGACTGAACAACAACAAGCCACAACAGGGGAGAAAACATTTGCAAAGCAAAGGATTTGTATCTAGAATATATAAAGAACTGTTACCTCTCAAGAGCAAAAAGAGTTTAGAAAGCTCATTAAAAAATGTGCAAGAAGTTCTGAACAATATTTACCCTCTTCTTCAAAAAAGGTATTTGAATGGCAAATAAGTGCATGTAAATATGCTCCATGTCATTAGACAGTATGGGAATAGGCACTGAAACCACAGTTAGGCACCAACACTCCTCCATCAGAATGACTGAGATCAAAAGGCTTTGAGTGCAGCTGTGGGTGGATCGGAGCAACTGGAGTGTGCTTACTTTGCTGCTGGGGAAATAAACGGCACCGTCACTGTGAAAACAACGGGACAGCTTGTAGGAAGCTAAGCATGTGCTTGGAACTTGAAATAGAAACTCCACTCCTAAATATTTTCCCAAGAGGTATAAAAATATATGTCTGCACAGCAACGTACACAGAGATAACCATAACTGCTTTATTCCTAAGCTTAAAACTTAATAGCCAAATGTCCATCAACGGGTGGATAGGTAAAAGAACTGTGGCATGTCCAACAGTGACTTCCTAGTCACCGATAAACAGGAATGGACGATCTGAATCACAACAGAAACGAATCTCAAACACGGTGCTGATAAGAAGCAAGACATCAAGGAGTGCCGACTCTGTGATTCTGTGCACGTGAATTTCCTGAAGAGAGAAATCTTCAGTGACAAACACTGGGTCCAGGGTCAGTGTTAGCTGCAGACTGAAAAGGTAATCTGGAGGAGGATGAAAGTATTCCCTACCTTAATTCTGGCGGCGGTTTCACAAGTGTCTGCAACTTGTCAAAATTCACTGAACTTTACACTTAAAATGATGCACGTTATCTTTTACTCTTTTATTTCAAATATTATTTTCGAAAAATCGACATTGTGATATGTTTTGTGCATCTCTGCGTTTGATTTTTGTAGCATGTATTTTACATAAACTCTAAAAGAAGTTTTTCAGATTGAAGGGAAAGGATGCCAAATAGAATTAGGGCAGGAAAATTGGGCCCTTTTTCATTATAAAACATCCTTCTTTATTTCCAATTATCCTTCTTATCTGAAATCTACTATATTTGATATTGTCATAGCTGTTCAGCTTTATTGGTTAGTATTTGCATGGCATATATATTTTTCCATTCTTTATTTCATTTGCAATTGCCATATTTCTATATCTAGATTTCTATAGGTGCTGATATTTATATCTCTGATAAATCATATAAATCATATATGATTCTTAATTTCATCTGATAATCTTTGTTTTTCAATTTGCATGCTTAATTTTAATATAGCTACTATTACGGCTGAATTCAGTCTACCGTCCTATTTATTTTCTTGCCCCGTTTATGGTCCGTCTGTTTATTCTGTTCCTTTTTTAAGAATGAGTCTTGCACTTTTATTTTTCTTCTCTAGTAACTTCTTAAATATTTTTGCATGATTATTTTAGAGATTAAAATATTCACCCTTATTACAGACTTATTACAGTATATCTTAAATCAGTATTTTTTCTGCTCTCAGAACAATGCAAAAATATTACAACAGTTTAACTCAATTTGCCCCACCCTTTGTGCTGGTGAAGGTGAAGTCACTCAGTTGTGTCCAACTCTTTGTGACCCCAGGGACTGTAGCCTTCCAGGCTCTTCCATCCATGGGATTTTCTAGGCAAGAGTACTGGAGTGGTTTGCCATTTCCTTCTCCAGAGGATCTTCCCGACCCAGGGATCGAACCCAGGTCTCTCGCATTGTAGGCAGAACTTGAGAGTCCCTTGGACTGCAAGGAGATGAAACCAGTCAATCCTAAAGGAAATCAACCCTGAATAGTCACTGAACAGACTGATGCTGCAGCTGAAGCTCCAATACTTTGGTCACCTGATGCAAAGAGCCAACTCATTGGAAAGGATTCTGATGTTGGGAAAGATTGAAGGCAAGAGGATAAGGGGCTAACAGAGGATAAGATGGCTGGATGGCATCACCCACTCAATGGACATGAATTTGAGCAAACTCCAGGAGCCAGTGAAGGACAGTGAAGCCCAGCGTGCTACAGTCCATGGAATCGCCAAGAGTCCCACAGGACTGAGTGACTGAACAACAACAAGCCACAACAGGGGAGAAAACATTTGCAAAGCAAAGGATTTGTATCTAGAATATATAAAGAACTGTTACCTCTCAAGAGCAAAAAGAGTTTAGAAAGCTCATTAAAAAATGTGCAAGAAGTTCTGAACAATATTTACCCTCTTCTTCAAAAAAGGTATTTGAATGGCAAATAAGTGCATGTAAATATGCTCCATGTCATTAGACAGTATGGGAATAGGCACTGAAACCACAGTTAGGCACCAACACTCCTCCATCAGAATGACTGAGATCAAAAGGCTTTGAGTGCAGCTGTGGGTGGATCGGAGCAACTGGAGTGTGCTTACTTTGCTGCTGGGGAAATAAACGGCACCGTCACTGTGAAAACAACGGGACAGCTTGTAGGAAGCTAAGCATGTGCTTGGAACTTGAAATAGAAACTCCACTCCTAAATATTTTCCCAAGAGGTATAAAAATATATGTCTGCACAGCAACGTACACAGAGATAACCATAACTGCTTTATTCCTAAGC
>SJYC01128889.1:0-54056 GCA_006408675.1 Madoqua kirkii | reverse complement strand
ACATGTGCTTGGAACTTGAAATAGAAACTCCACTCCTAAATATTTTCCCAAGAGGTATAAAAATATATGTCTGCACAGCAACGTACACAGAGATAACCATAACTGCTTTATTCCTAAGAGCTTAAAACTTAATAGCCAAATGTCCATCAACGGGTGGATAGGTAAAAGAACTGTGGCATGTCCAACAGTGACTTCCTAGTCACCGATAAACAGGAATGGACGATCTGAATCACAACAGAAACGAATCTCAAACACGGTGCTGATAAGAAGCAAGACATCAAGGAGTGCCGACTCTGTGATTCTGTGCACGTGAATTTCCTGAAGAGAGAAATCTTCAGTGACAAACACTGGGTCCAGGGTCAGTGTTAGCTGCAGACTGAAAAGGTAATCTGGAGGAGGATGAAAGTATTCCCTACCTTAATTCTGGCGGCGGTTTCACAAGTGTCTGCAACTTGTCAAAATTCACTGAACTTTACACTTAAAATGATGCACGTTATCTTTTACTCTTTTATTTCAAATATTATTTTCGAAAAATCGACATTGTGATATGTTTTGTGCATCTCTGCGTTTGATTTTTGTAGCATGTATTTTACATAAACTCTAAAAGAAGTTTTTCAGATTGAAGGGAAAGGATGCCAAATAGAATTAGGGCAGGAAAATTGGGCCCTTTTTCATTATAAAACATCCTTCTTTATTTCCAATTATCCTTCTTATCTGAAATCTACTATATTTGATATTGTCATAGCTGTTCAGCTTTATTGGTTAGTATTTGCATGGCATATATATTTTTCCATTCTTTATTTCATTTGCAATTGCCATATTTCTATATCTATATTTCTATAGGTGCTGATATTTATATCTCTGATAAATCATATAAATCATATATGATTCTTAATTTCATCTGATAATCTTTGTTTTTCAATTTGCATGCTTAATTTTAATATAGCTGCTATTACGGCTGAATTCAGTCTACCGTCCTATTTATTTTCTTGCCCCGTTTATGGTCCGTCTGTTTATTCTGTTCCTTTTTTAAGAATGAGTCTTGCACTTTTATTTTTCTTCTCTAGTAACTTCTTAAATATTTTTGCATGATTATTTTAGAGATTAAAATATTCACCCTTATTACAGACTTATTACAGTATATCTTAAATCAGTATTTTTTCTGCTTTCAGAACAATGCAAAAATATTACAACAGTTTAACTCAATTTGCCCCACCCTTTGTGCTGGTGAAGGTGAAGTCACTCAGTTGTGTCCAACTCTTTGTGACCCCAGGGACTGTAGCCTTCCAGGCTCTTCCATCCATGGGATTTTCTAGGCAAGAGTACTGGAGTGGGTTGCCATTTCCTTCTCCAGAGGATCTTCCCGACCCAGGGATCGAACCCAGGTCTCTCGCATTGTAGGCAGATGCTTTACCGTCTGAGCCACCAGGGAACGTCATATAACTCACTTTACATATGTCTTGAATCCTTAAACATCTTTCTACTGTTGTTTTAAACAGTCAAAATACTCATATTTACCATTATTTTTACTTTCTGTCTCTGTATTTCTATTCTTTCATCTGGTATAATTTTTCCTTCAACTTGAAGATCATCCTTTTATAGTTCTTGGAGTTTGAATCTTTTAGGGATGAATTTTATTACCTCTTTTTGGCCCCAAACATCTTTAGTTCTCATTTATTTTTGAAAAATATTCTCACTGGGTTTGAATTCTAGGTTGTCAGTTTTTCTTACTTTATGCACTTTCAAAATATCTTTCCAGTTTTTTCTGGTCAGTACATTTCTGTTGAAAAGTCAGCTGTAAGTTTCTTTTACTCTCTTGAAGGTCTTTCTTCTTCTGGATGTTTTAAAGGCTCTCTTGGACTTTGATTTGATGGGTTTGCTTTGTATTTATCCTAATAGGAATTCGCGTAGCTTCTTCAAAGTATGAGTTGACTTCTTCTCATGACTTAAAACAATTTCCAGCCATTTTCTCTCTAGAAAATGCTGCTGCCATGATTTGTTTCTCTTTTTTCCTTGTGGAATTCCGTTACGTGTAAGTTAGGCTTGGACTGATCCATATGTTCTGTTATACTCTTTCCATTTGTTTTTCTACATGTGTTTCATTTTCTTCTATAGCTCTACCTACAAGTTCACTGTTTCTAACTTCTTTTGTTTATATTCCGCTGTTAAACTTTCCAGTGAATACTTAACTTTGGATATTGTATTTTTCGGTTATAAAGTGTTCATTGGGTTTATATTGTAGATTCCAAGTCACTGTTGAAAAATCTACATTTTTTCCCCCATTTTGAACTGTTTTTAACCACATACCCTAGTTAATTTTAAGCCCTTCTCAACTAACTCCAATATCTGGGTCATCTGTGAATTTGCTTTAATCACCTGCTTTGTCTCCTGATTGTCGGTCACAATTACCTGTCCTCTTTTTTTTTTTTTTAAATAATTTTATGTATTTGTTTTGGCTGTGCTGGGTCTGTGCTGCTGGGCAGGCTTTTCTCGAGTTGCAGCGAGCAGGGTCTAGTCTCTGATTGTGGTACGCGAGCTTCTCGTTGAGGTGGCTTCCCTTGTGGCGCACGGGTTCCAGGGCGCACCGGCTTCAGCAGCTGTGGCCGGAGGGTTCAGCAGCTGCAGCTCCCAGGCTTCTGAGCACAGGCTTCAGCCCCCACAGTTGTGGCACACGGGCTTAGGTGCTCTGGTAGGAGGGATCTTCCCGGATCAGGGATCGAGCCCATGTCTCCTGCATTCCTGCCCTTTTTTATCTGGCATGTCCAATTACTTTTCATTTTGTAGCAGACATTATGTATGAAAGTACTAGAGAGGCTCCAGATGGTATTCCCCATGCGAGAGAGGGCAGCCTTCCCACTGTGGGCATACAGAAGCAATGTGAGGATATAGCATTTCTCAGGAGTGAGCTGGCTCAGAGCTGGGCTGCCCTGACTCAGAACACCTCTGTTTAGTTCCTATGCCTTGAACGTGGCACTCCTAGGCTTCTGAAAGTCTGCAGGATTTTTATCCTCTCATCCCCAAATGACTGCAAAAGAGGTTCAGTTTTATCTTTTACAAGTTTGAAGTTTCCTTTTGCTGTTCAGCCACCAAATTGTGTCCGACTGTGACCCTACGTACTGCAGCACGCCAAGCTCCCCTGTCTTTCACTGTCTCCTGGAGCTTGCTCAAACTCATGCCCATAGAGTCAGTGATGCCATCCAATCATCTCATCCTCTGTCGTCCCCTTCTTCTCCTGCCCCCATCTTTCCCTGCATCTGGGTCTTTCCAAATTAGAGACTTCTTCACATCAGGTGGCCAAAGTCTTGCAGCTTCAGCTGCAGCATTAGTACTTTCAATGAATATTCAGGGTTGATTTCCTTTAGGATTGAAATAATTTTATGTATTTGTTTTGGCTGTGCTGGGTCTGTGCTGCTGGGCAGGCTTTTCTCGAGTTGCAGCGAGCAGGGTCTAGTCTCTGATTGTGGTACGCGAGCTTCTCGTTGAGGTGGCTTCCCTTGTGGCGCACGGGTTCCAGGGCGCACCGGCTTCAGCAGCTGTGGCCGGAGGGTTCAGCAGCTGCAGCTCCCAGGCTTCTGAGCACAGGCTTCAGCCCCCACAGTTGTGGCACACGGGCTTAGGTGCTCTGGTAGGAGGGATCTTCCCGGATCAGGGATCGAGCCCATGTCTCCTGCATTCCTGCCCTTTTTTATCTGGCATGTCCAATTACTTTTCATTTTGTAGCAGACATTATGTATGAAAGTACTAGAGAGGCTCCAGATGGTATTCCCCATGCGAGAGAGGGCAGCCTTCCCACTGTGGGCATACAGAAGCAATGTGAGGATATAGCATTTCTCAGGAGTGAGCTGGCTCAGAGCTGGGCTGCCCTGACTCAGAACACCTCTGTTTAGTTCCTATGCCTTGAACGTGGCACTCCTAGGCTTCTGAAAGTCTGCAGGATTTTTATCCTCTCATCCCCAAATGACTGCAAAAGAGGTTCAGTTTTATCTTTTACAAGTTTGAAGTTTCCTTTTGCTGTTCAGCCACCAAATTGTGTCCGACTGTGACCCTACGTACTGCAGCACGCCAAGCTCCCCTGTCTTTCACTGTCTCCTGGAGCTTGCTCAAACTCATGCCCATAGAGTCAGTGATGCCATCCAATCATCTCATCCTCTGTCGTCCCCTTCTTCTCCTGCCCCCATCTTTCCCTGCATCTGGGTCTTTCCAAATTAGAGACTTCTTCACATCAGGTGGCCAAAGTCTTGCAGCTTCAGCTGCAGCATTAGTACTTTCAATGAATATTCAGGGTTGATTTCCTTTAGGATTGACTGGCTGCCATCCAAGGGACTCTCAAGAGTCTTCTCCAGCACCACGGTTTGAAAGCATCAGTTCTTCAGTGCTCAGCTTTCTTTATGCACATTTCAAATCATGTGGCTGCTGCAAGCCTGACCTCTCTCTCTGGATCAGGTCTCCCAACCACCATAACAATGTGGAAGATTTTACTCTGCCTTTCCCACCCAGCATCCTGATTTCCTAAGCCACACCAGAACTCACATGCAAATTTGTACTCTTGAAGCCAAGGAAAGTTTCAACAACACAAATCTTTTCTTTACTACTTTAAGCATCCTCATAAAAATCTTGCTTTTGCTACTGACTTACTGTGCAATTTTTTAATGGATAATAGAAAAGTGAACTTCTACACAGACACTGTTTAAAAATTCAAGTTTTGAGAAAATGGCATTTTGACTACTTTTTTCAAAACTTGCTTTGCTATTTGAGGCAGTGCCCTCAAACTATATCCTAGAAGTTTAAAAATATTCCCTGCAAATTGACTGAAGCCTGGTGTGCTTTGTAGTGAAGGACATCTGAACATCTCATATCAGATAAGAAGCATTATCATCCCTTAGTTAGCAACTGCAAATAACAGCTGTGAGATGTTGGAGTCCTTTTAATATTATATCCATAGCTGAAGGTCAGATCTTATCATGTACCAGCCCAAGAATGATGCATGTGCCAGCTGTCATAACGCCTCTTCTGAGATAAAATAAGAGATGAAGTTGGAAAGTTGAGTAGACATCTGCCATTTTGCCTTCTTGCCTTCCACTTTCCCTTTATAAGATTCCAGAAGGCAGGAGGAAAAGGGGGCAACAGAGGACGAGATGGTGGGATGGCATCACTGACTCAATGGACATGAGTTTGAGAAAACTCCGAGAGATGGTGAAGGACAGGGAAGCCTGGTGTGCTGCAGTTCAAGGGGCTGCAAAGAGTCGGACACGACTGAGCAGCTGAACAACCACCACAGCATTCTCGAGCCCAGGGTTCTTCCCGGGAATCACTCCTCTCCAGCTTGGTCCTGTGATTACGGTTGTTGGTCTCCTCCCCAAAGCGCCATATGGCCCCAGCCTGGTCAGTTACTTACTCCATGCCTCTGACCACACTGATCACTTCACATGTTGAAACATGACCCGCGCTAGTTTTCAGGACTCAATTTGAGGATTCTTGTTTGCAACGCGGAGGAAGAGAATGTCCTCATAGGGTTGAAGAGGAGGAGCTATGAGACTGTAGCTGCTGGGAGCCACCTAGACACCAAGAAGACAGGACCTCTCTGAGAACAGAGCTAGTCGAGAGGAGCTGAGCTAAGAAATGAGAGGGTGAAGATTCGCTTTGCGGACACTGGTTGAGTCATTGGAGCCTGTCATGTCTGAAGCCAGGAAATACCCCAGGAGTTTTCAGTTTTGTGACTAGGAAAAAGAAAAATCTCTATTTAGTATAGGCAGGCTTTAGTTACTCCTCTGTCACTCATAATCAAGAGCTGGTTTATTCAGGCAATTTTCATAAGGATCATCATTCCAGACTCCAGAGTCCATTCCAAAACAAAGGCTAGAATGGTGAGCTGGGTCCAGGGGTGGAGATACAATTAACACTCTCTGGATTGCATTACACTGAGTGGGAGCCATGTTTAGGAACTGGCTCTGTCACAGCCCAAATGTGGGTGCCAGCAAGCAGCTCAGCCTTCAAGGGAAAGCAGACAAACTCATTCTGGGGAAACAGCAGCTGCAGAGAATGGCACAGTATCCAGATTGGGAAGATCTAAGGTGGGATTATGGGCCCGGATCCTGCAAAAGATCAGGGCTGGAGATAAAGACTTTGTCACAATAACAGAGGTGAAAGAGGAAGTCTTGGAGTATGTTGAAAGTGTCCAGAGAAAGGATGCCATGAAAAGGAAGCAGACAGAAGGCAGAACCTTTGGTGCGGCATAGTTTCAGAGACCTGGAGGAAGAGAACAGAACAGGGAACCAAGCCACTGCATCACTCAGGAAAATAGCAGGAAGATAAGGAAAAGCCTGGGCCCGAGAAGTCTAGGGACAGCAGTTAGAATGGAGGGGAAGAGACCACCAATGACAAATACCAAAAGGTTGCAGGCCCCAGAGGCTGAGAAGAGCAAGGAGCTCATCAAGGTCATTGTCAACCTGGCCAAAAGGCAAGTGGTAGGGTAGAATCAGGCTGCAACAGTTATACAGCACATCCATGGTGAAAAAGAAGACCCACAAAAATCCAGCAGCCTCTGAGATCCTTGGGGGCTGGGGCAGGGCAGAAAGACAGGCACAGCGAAACTGGAAGCTGGATGCCAAAAAACCCAACAACCTGAGGGTATGAGTGAGTGAAGTCGCTCAGTCATGTCTGACTCTTTGTAAACCCCATGGACTATAGCCTACCAGGCTTCTCTGTCCGTGGAATTTTTTCAGGCAAGTGTACTGGAGTGGGTTGCCGTTTCCTTCTCCAGGGGATCTTCCTGACCCAGGGATCGAACCTGGGTCTCCAGGATTGCAGGCAGATGCTTTAGCCTCTGAGCCACCAGGGAAGCCCCCCTGATGGTATATCTGACTGCAAATCACTGCTTAGGATGCTAGTCTCATTTTTTCATGATGGTAAAACAAACAAACAAACAAAAACAAAAAACACCTACTCCTGGGCATATATCTGAAGAAAACCATAATCCAAAAAGATACATGTACCCCAATGTCCATTGCTGCCCTGTTCACAATAACCAGGGCATGGAAGCACCCTAAATGTCCATCCACTGAGGAGTGGATAAAGAAGATATGATACATATAAACAGTGGAATATTATGTGTGTGCATGCTAAGTCACTCAGTTATGTCTGACTCTATGTGACCCTATGGACTGTAGACCACCAGGCTCCTCTGTCCATGGGATTCTCCAGGCCATAATACTGGATTGGGTTGCCATGCCCTCCTCCAGGGGATCTTCCCGACCCAGGGATCAAACCCACGTTTCTCAAGGCTCCGGCATTGGCAGGTGGGTTCTTTACCAGGGGTGCCACCTAGGAAGCCCACACAGTGGAATATTACTCAGCCATAAAAATCAATGAAATAGTGCCATTTGTAGAGATGTGGGTGGACCTATACTAGACTGTCATTCAGAGTGAAGTAAGTCAGTCAAATATCATGTGATATCACTTTTTTGCAGAATCTAAAAAAGGGTACAAATGAACTAATCTACACATCAGAAATAGAATTACAGATGTAGAAAACCATCTTATGGTTACCAGGGGGCAATAGGGGGGCAGATAAATTGTGTATATAAACATATACCCACTACTACATATAAAACAGAGAAGGACCTACTGTATAGCATAGAAAGGTCTACTTGGATTCCCGTGGTGGTCCAGTAGTCGAGAATCCACCTGCCAGTGTTGGGGGGTGGGGATTCAACCCTTGCTCTGGGAAGATCCCGCATGCTTTGGGGCAACAAAGCCCGTGCGCCGCAGCTACTGAGACCCGAGTCCCCTAGAGCCCGGGATTCACAACAAAAGAAGCCCCCTCAGCGGGACGCCCGTGCACCACTACTTAAGGGGAACCCTGCTCATTGTAGTTAGAAAGAGCTGGGCCGCAACAAAGACTCCAGTTCAGTCACTCAGTCGTGTCCGACTCTTTGCGACCCCATGAATCACAGCACGCCAGGCCTCCCTGTCCATCACCAACTCCCGGAGTTCACTCAGACTCACGTCCATTGAGTCGGTGATGCCATCCAGCCATCTCATCCCCTGTCATCCCCTTCTCCTCCTGCCCCCAATCCCTCCTAGCATCAGAGTCTTTTCCAATGAGTCAGCTCTTCGCATGAGGTGGCCAGAGTACTGGAGTTTCAGCTTTAGTAGCATTCCTTCCAAAGAAATCCCAGGGTTGATCTCCTTCAGAATGGACTGGCTGGATCTCCTTGCAGTCCAAGGGACTCTCAAGAGTCTTCTCCAACACCACAGTTCAAAAGCATCAGTTCTTCAGTGCTCAGCTTTCTTCATAGCCTCTCACATCCATACATGACCACAGGAAAAACCGTAGCCTTTTTTTGAAAAATAAACTTATTTAATTGGAGGTTAATTACTTTACAATATTGTATTGATTTTGCCATACATCAACATGAAACAGACCTTTGTTGGCAAAGTAATGTCTCTGCTTTTGAATATGTTTTCTAGGTTGGTCATAACTTTCCTTCCAAGGAGTAAGCTTCTTTTAATTTCATGGCTGCAATGGGGCCAAAAAATTAAAGTAAATAATTTTTTTAAAAAAGAAATAAAACTCTAGTTAACACTCTCTAATGGCTTCTCTGGAGAAGGGAAAGGCTACCCACCCCAGTATTCTGGTGTGGACATTTCCATGGACTGTATAACCCATGGGGTAGCGAGGAGTCAGACACGACTGAGCGATCTACATAGGGTAAAGACTGAAAGAGAGGGTCCATATGTATATGTACAACTGCTTCACTTTGCCGCACACCTGAAATTAAAACAACACGGCAAGTCAATTATACTCGAATAAAATTGCTTTAAACACTTCTCAGGCGTAAGCCTAACATGCAGAGTAGAGCACGTTCAAGAAAACAACCAAGGCCTGAATGATATCTGTTCAGCAAGAAGGGGTCAAAATATGAAACACGCGCCACAAAGGGAAGAGCAGATCTGGGGGCGGCGTCCACCAGGTAAGGTGACGCATGGATCCTCGAAAGAAGGACAAAGTTTCCGCCCTTGGGGGCCAGGTCTACAGTGAGGTTCAATGTGGGGTAAAGCCTCCAGGAAGCCTTCTCTGAACTGGACAAAGTGTTTGGGGACCTGCTGTTCCTCTCGATGCCCTGTGGCCCTAGGGCTGCTTGTGACCCGCGTTTTCTCTTAGGAGCCCTAGACTTGCCTGTTTGTGTTCAGCTGGCCTCTGGGCTGGGAGACCAGCTGGCTGTACTGGGAGGCACGGCCTTCCACCTTGGGCTACATGAAGCTTGTCCTGCAGCTCTTTCTACCCCTATGCTATACTGAAGTATGCTGGCTGTGCTGCAGATAAATTAATTTTTTGGTTTTTCTTTTTTAAAGATGAACTTAGGGGGTTTATCTCCTCCTGGGCTGAAAACTCCAAGAAGGCCAGGATTATAGTTTACTCATTTTCATAGCAGAGGGTTCAGTTCAGTCGCTCAGTCATGTCCGACTCTTTGAGACCCCATGGACTGCAGCACACCAGGCCTCCCTGTCCATCACCAACTCCTGGAGCTTACTCAAACTCATGTCCATCAAGTCAGTGATGCCATCCAACCACCTCGTAGCAAAGGGGAGACAGTTCATTAGGGTTATGAGATTGAGAGAAAGAAGAAAATATATAAATGATACCTAGTTAAATCTGGAATTCAAATATGGGATGGGACATACTTTCATACAAAAGCAATTTGCTATTAGAAATGGCCTGAAATACTGAAGTATGCTGGCTGTGCTGCAGATAAATTAATTTTTTGGTTTTTCTTTTTTAAAGATGAACTTAGGGGGTTTATCTCCTCCTGGGCTGAAAACTCCAAGAAGGCCAGGATTATAGTTTACTCATTTTCATAGCAGAGGGTTCAGTTCAGTCGCTCAGTCATGTCCGACTCTTTGAGACCCCATGGACTGCAGCACACCAGGCCTCCCTGTCCATCACCAACTCCTGGAGCTTACTCAAACTCATGTCC
This sequence comes from Madoqua kirkii, assembly GCA_006408675.1. Classification (NCBI taxonomy): domain Eukaryota; kingdom Metazoa; phylum Chordata; class Mammalia; order Artiodactyla; family Bovidae; genus Madoqua; species Madoqua kirkii. Next base: position 44,079 of record SJYC01128889.1, on the reverse strand, counting down.
ATCAAGTCAGTGATGCCATCCAACCACCTCGTAGCAAAGGGGAGACAGTTCATTAGGGTTATGAGATTGAGAGAAAGAAGAAAATATATAAATGATACCTAGTTAAATCTGGAATTCAAATATGGGATGGGACATACTTTCATACAAAAGCAATTTGCTATTAGAAATGGCCTGAAACTCAAATCTCCCTGGGCATCCTGTGTTTTCTCTGGCAACCCTACATCCACCCGTGTTTGAAGAATGAATGCAGAAGGGTAACTGGGGTGGAATGAGGAGAGGGAGACCTGCAGGGGGTGGGGGGAAGAATCATTCCTGCTGAACCCATTCTCCAAAAACAATAAGTTGCATAAATAGTACAATGCTCAAGGCAATACCTTGGCAGTACAGTTAAGACCATAAAAGAAGAGATGAGAAAAATCCCACAGCAGGAACACCAGCTGGAGGAGGTGGCCCCACCACTCCCACAGCTGGGTCCTAAGCCCCTCCTGTGCCCAGGATCACAGCTCCTGGTGTCAGAAGCTGGCTGTACCTCCACAGGTGTGCGGCTGAATTTCAGTGCTCTATTTCCTCAACACAAATACAAAAGAAGGAACACTGTGCAGCTGGGTGGTCCTGCCCACATGGGGAAGGGATTCAGAGACTGTGGGGTCCGTGGAGTGTGGGTGGTCAGGGAAGGCTTCAAGGAGGAGGCGGGCCTCTGGTGGGGCCTTCAAGGAGGAGCAGGAAAACAAATGGGCCGAAACCTCTTAGGTTCTAATTCTGAATTTTTGCTAATTAAGAAACAAGCCAAACATGAGACCAAGGCTGTGGCTGGCTTCCTCAAACACTTAGTTTGTTTATTGTTTTAGCCTTTTCCCTACTTGAGTAATAAATGATTTTATTCTCCCAGGAGATAATGGTCCCACGAGCCCTACTGGGATCAGCACAATTTAGTTTCTGACAAACTGTGACTGCTGTCCTCTCATTGCAGGCTGTGTGTGTGTGCACACACAGTCACACCCACATACAAAGTCGCTGGAAAAGCATTGCCAGGTCAACAGCATCTGCAGTCAAGTTCTCAGACTTTGTATTTTCTTCTCTTCTTAAATTTTACCCAATAGCTTCGTACTTGCCTCCTTCTTATGTGAGAGTCAACTATTTTGGTTCAGATGAAGAAAGCATTGAACTTGCTGACAGTTTCCGTGGGGCGAACTGTTGGAATTTAAGCTGAAAGTTTCTATCTTGGGGTCTTTCTGAGGTGTGGACAGATGTCAGGGGGGGCTGGGGTCCCCTGAGGGCTTGGCTGGCACCAGAGGGTCCACTGCAAGATGGCAGGTTGGTGCAGCCTGTTGGCTGGAGGACTTGGCAATCCACTTGGTCTCTCCAGAAGGATGCTCAAGTATCTTTGTGGCCCAGCAGCTGGCTCCCCTCAAAGGAGAATCCAAGACGAAAGTGTAAGGCCCCATGCTGTCCCTTCTGCCTTACTCTACTGGGACACAGACTAACCCTGACTTGACGTGGGAGGGGGTGTCAGAAGGGTGGGGGTGGTCTAAGAGGCTGGCTATCACAAAGCTAGTTCAGAAAATTCAAAACATGCTCACTGTGGGCAGAGCTTCCCACCCTGGATATAAAAGGACATTTTGAGATCTTATAAGTAAATGGCCAGAGGCCCAAAGAACCCACAATAAAGGAGGAAGAGAACACGAAGGCTTCATTAACACCACCTGCTTCCCAGTGATGGCCCCATCCACCCATCACCTGTCCACCACCCATCCATCCATCATCCATACATCCCCCACCTATCCATTAGACCCCAATATCATTGGTATTTATCACAAAAGCTTCTGCAGTGAACTCTGGGGACTAGTGGTGACAAAATAGATATGTCGGCATCCTCTTGGAACAGTAAATCCAGTTGGGGAGGAAGACATTAAGCAAGGATACCTGGAAACAAAATGGCCAGGTGTAATGTGCAAGACACAGAGAACAATTACAGAAACCGACAGAGCGATGCCTGCTTAAGGGAGGCCATCAGAAGGCTGCCCCGGGAAGGTGGTGTGGAGGCAGGGACGATGCTCCCCCACCACGTGACAAGATGGTTGGAGGGACTCACAGGCCGAGGTCAGGACGGGTGTCAGTCCACAGGAGGCTCCCTGCGCCTCTTCTGGATAGGAGCCCAGAGGAGAAACCAGGTCAGGAACACGACCTGGGCATGGAAGAAGCTGGGCACGGAAGAAGCTGGGCACGGAAGAAGCTGGGCATGGAAGAAGCTGGGCATGGACGGTGAGACCACTGACTTTGTCCTGAACAGCCTCAAATAGAGGAGCTTAGCATGTGTGTTATAGCCAAGGGGCCTCTCAGGGGGCTGCAGGGGGAGAGGGGCTCAAAACTGGACAGAGGGGTGTGAGCAGAAAAGTCCCAAGAACATGGGGAAGGAAGCCCATGTGACAGAGAGGAGACCAGATGGCCCAGGCGAGGCAGAGCAGAAACCAGCTGAGGGTGGTGTGGGGCAGGAGACGGCAGGAGGTGGGGGCTCGGAAGGGAGTTTTAATGCAGGGAGGGTGAACCAGGAGTGAGCGCAGGCTGCAGACCAGCGTCGACCGCTGGTAGCGCGGCATCCCCACGGGCCACCCATTACCGAGCTCCGCTTCCCATTTCAGACAAACTTTGGGAGCACCATCCACTTATCCATGGGGATGCACCTGAGCCAATCAAGGATATGACCTGTATATTTCTAGGGGGAAAGATCTGCTTTAAAGTCCATTGCTTATAGTAACACAAGTGTCTAAGGGAAAGGCTTGATTGATAAACTGTTTATGAAAATGATTTCTTATTTTCTGTGACATTCATCCACCCTACGTAGAAAAGCACTAGACCAGAATACAATCAAGAGAAAAGTGAATGAAAACTAAAGGGCTCTCAAAGTAACTAAATATTAACTCAAATCCAGACCTGGGAGTACTGAAATGAGCAGCGCACAGTATTGCCTTTAGACATTCTGCAGTTTCCCCTGGGAAACCGATAAGCAAGTCAGCTGTTACGTGTGGATGCCCTGACTGGGGGTCTGGCAGCCAACCAGGTGTTGAGGAAGAGTGTGGATGTCAGGAGTTCTGGAAAACCATTTTCTTAGTCTGTGTGAGACGCTCTAACAAAATGCAATAAACTGGCTGTCTGAAATAATAGACATTAATTTCTCACAGTTCTGGAAGCTGGGAAAGCCTGGATTAGGGTGCTGGCATGGTGGAAGGCTTGGAAACGATCCTCCTCCTGGCTTACAGATGATCGCCTTACCGCTGTGTCCTCATGTGATGGAGAGAAAGCTCTGGTCTCTTCCTCTTCTTAGGGGACTCCGCCCTCATGACCTTATCCAACCCTAATTACCTCCCACAGGCTCCGATCTCCATCACAGCCAGGCTTAAAGCTTCAGTGTGTAAACTGGAAGGGGCACACAAACACTTGGTCAGTGTGCTGTGCTTAGTCGCTGAGTCGTGTCTGAATCTTTGTGACCCCATGGACTGTAGCCCAGCAGGCTCCTCTGTCCATGAGGATTCTCCTGGTAAGAACACCAGAGTGGGTAGCCTATCCCTTCTTCAGGGGATCTTCCTGACCCAGGAATCAAACCAGAGTCTCCTGCATTACAGGCAGATTCCTTACCAGCTGAGCTACCAGGGAAGCCCATTTGGTCAGTAACACCAACCGAAAAGGGAACTTCTGAGGTGAGTTCAGGAAAATAAAGACAGGAGGGAGGGTCTTACAGCAAAGAAGGAAAGAGTGTGTAGAAAACCTGTGCAGAAACTTCCCTGGTGGTCCAGTGGCTGAGATTCTGAGCCCCAGGGCAGGGAGCTCAGTTCAATCCCTGGTCAGGGAACTAGAGCCCATACGTGGCAACTGAGTCCGCATGCCGCAGTGAAGATCCTGCACGGCGCAACTAACACCCAACGCAGCCCAATAAACACTTCTTAGAAAAAGCAAAGCCGTGCAGGGCACAGAGGCAAGCACTAGTCTCGGGGACTGGAAGCCGGTGTAGGCGACACACAGCATGAGGAAGACAGAGGGGCCCCATTAGGGTGTAGGCCCCCAAACATTTGAGTCTTACTCTGAAAGAAATGGGGGGTTACTGGTGAATTTTATGCAGTTCAAAGGCACAGTTATTATTAATGATGATAATGATCATAATAAACACAGTGAATCATGGCATGTGCTGGACACTTAAACATCGTCTTATCAATCTTAGTAAGAGTCCTTTGAAATAGGCGCTGTTTGGGGTTCCTGTTTTTAATGAGGAAATAGAGGCTTCCCTGATAGCTCAGTTGGTAAAGAATCTGTCTGCAATGCAGGAAGCCCTGATTTGATTCCTGGGTCAGGAGGATCTGCTGGAGAAGGGATAGGCTACCCACTCCAATATTCTTGGACTTCCCTGTGGCTCAGCTGGTAAAGAATCTGCCTGCAATGTGGGAGACCTGGATTCCATCTCTGGATTGGGAAGCTCCCCAGGAGAAGGGAATGGCTACTCACTCCAGTATTCCGGCCTGGAGAATTCCATGACTATATATAGTCCATGGGGTTGCAGAGTCGGATGTGATTGAGCGACTTTCCCTTTCACTTGAGGCTCAGAGAGGTCATATAACTTCTCAAAGGTCCCAAAGCAGGGAAGTGGCTGGGCTGGGTTGAGACCCTGAGGGCCTTCTCATGACCATGCCATCCTGTGAACAGTCAGCCCTGACGGCCTCAGCACTGGGGAGGCTGGATCAGGGGGGAGGAGTCTTTGCCACCCCCGGCATGCCACTCTGCCTGACGGTCCCCGAGCCAAGGAGCCTCCGCTAGGGTGGCACTGCTGAGAGTGGCCTCCCGGGAGCCTGTGGGCTGTCCCACCGCCCTGCCCCCAAAGCACTGCGGGGCAATGAGCCTGCACACACACGATGGGAGCGCAGTGTCTTGGGAAATGATGTGGGAGAGTTGGAGAAGGCGCTGGCACCCACTCCAGCACTCTTGCCTGGAAAATCCCATGGACGGAGGAGCCTGGTGGGCTGCAGTCCATGGGGTCGTGAAGAGTCGGACACAACTGAGCAACTTCCCTTTCACTTTTCACTGTCATGCATTGGAGAAGGAAATGACAACCCACTCCAGTGTTCTTGCCTGGAGAATCCCAGGGACAGGGGGTCCTGGTGGGCTGCTGTCTACGGGGTCGCACAGAGCCAGACACAACTGAGGCGACTCAGCAGCAGTGAGGGTAGTACATTTTGCTGGTTGTTGTTGTTCAGTTGCTAAGTCGTATCTAACTCTGCGACCCTGTGGACTGCAGCACATAAGGCTTCCCTCTCCTTCACTATTTCCCAGAGTTTGCTCAAACTCGAGTCCATCGAGTCAGTGATGCCGTCCAACCAGTTCATCCTCTTCTCTCTCCCCTTCTCTTTTTGCCTTCGATCTTTTCCAACTTCAGGGTCTTTTTCAATGAGTCACCTCTTCGTATCAGGTGATACAAAGTATTAGGGCTTCAGCATCAGTTTTTCTAATGGATATTCAGAGTTGATTTCCTTTAGGACTGATTGGTTTGATCCCTTAAAAAGGTCAACTCCACTTCCTCACCCCAGGTGGATACAAGGGGTATGAATAAGGCCATTTTGCTCAGATGTATTTATCTAGCAGTGGAAATGCCTCAGCCAAAAGCATGAGACTCTGGAGAGAAAGATCTATGACAGCAAGGTCCCTGGTCTCTCCTCCTCCTCCAGCAGGGGAATCAGGCCCACAGGTCACAGTGCCATCCTGGTTGATGTTCACCAAGGTGATGCTCTGAGTCTGCACGGGATCTGCAGAGAACAAGAGCCCCTCAGCGCTCTCTCTGCTCTGGTCGCCTCATAGGCCTGGCGCCACTTTCTGTCTCCAGCAAAACCTACCTACCGCCTTGCCACCACTGTCCCTGCTAAAACAGATTGTTGTTGTTCAGTCACGTTCGACTCTTTGACACCCCATGCACTGCAGCACAACAGGCTTCCCTGTCCTTCACCATCTCCCAGAATCTGCTCAAACTCATGTCGGTGACACCATCTAACCATCTCATCCTCTGTTGCCCTCTTCTCCCACCTTCAATCTTTCTTAGCATCAGGGCCTTTTCCAATGAGCCAGCTTTTTGCATCAGGTGGCCAAAGTATTGGAGCTTCAACTTCAGCATCAGTCGTTCCAATGAATATTCAGGGTTGATTTCCTTTAGGATGGACTGGTTTGATCTCCTCGCAGTCCAAGGGACATACAAGAGTCTTCTCCAGCACCACAGTTCAAAAGGATCAATTCTTTGGCTCTCAGAACAGATGTTCTGTGTCAAACCTCTTCTGAAACTGCAACCCCAAATGCCCTGATGCCTCAAAAACCTTCCATCACTTTCCACTGCCTTCCAAGTGGGTTTCTAACTTCTTGGCAGGACGTCCCAGTCCCTGCTTCATCTGAAAACTCCTCACCCCAAACCCCAGCCCTGACAGTATCTTATCTGGGTTTGCCCATGTTCAGTCATGCCCAACTCTTTGTGACCCCATGAACTGTAACCACCAGGCTCCTCTGTCCATGGGATCCCCCAGACAAGAATGCTGGAGTGGGTTGCCATTTCCTTCTCTAGAGGATCTTCCCAACCCAGGGATTGAACCCACATCTCCTGCACTGGCAGCCAGATTCGTTACTAACCGTGCCACCTGGGAAACGTCTTATTTAATAAGTGCTTAAGAGTCATTTGGGAAAATACCCAGGGAAAGCTGCAACTGGCCGCTCAGCAACCAGGTGATGCAGACCAGTGCCAAATCTCCACTTGGAGCCTTTCTGTCCGGTTAGCCAAAAAGTTCGTTGGCCTTTTCCTGTAACAGTGGGCGGAAAAACCCGAACGAAATTTTTGGCCGACCCAATACAACAGGAGACAGAGCCAGGGAGTTTTCCGTGGGCTACTTTTGTTGGTACAAAAAGCTAAGACTTGTCCCTTAATTCATGTTTCTTCCCATTTGATCCAAAAATCTAGGCAAGGAAATTCTAAGGCTGGCTGCTGCTGTTCCAGCTGCTTCAAATAAAACAGTTAAATTAATTTGCCGTCATGGCTGCAGGAATTTCTTGAAAGGAGTTGCCTCTGAGGTTAATGAGTAGAAGAGGCCAATTCTGTGTGTGCTGAAATTCTTGGAATCTGAAGACACGGCAGTTGGAACTGGTAAGGTTTCACTGCAAACGTATATGTGTCGTCTTTAAGGGTATTTACTTAACTAGAGACGTACGTTTCCACGGCTTCTGGGCATTGGCTTTATGGGAAAGGATCTTTAAAGTGTCTCCAATTCATTTCCCCACCTGCCAGCTCCGTGCTCGTAATGCCTGCTGGTGCCAGAGAACGTCTCCACGAGCTGTCTGTTAGAACCAACAAAAACGCGCTGAATGTTTTGTGCTTGACCTCAGAACGCCGTTTTGCTCCTTCTGCCCTGACAGCTCCTTCGAACCCTGTCTGGGCGGCTGAAGTTTCTGGTGGGAAGATGAGAGCCTCGGCTTAGGCCTCAGAATCCGGAGGAAGACTGGTTTGAGCGGTGCCCACGACAGGCGTGTCCCGTGGCCGCCGCTTTCCCAGAAACACGTCCAGACTGAAGCAGACGAGGCGCGCTACCTGCCAAGGAAACAGCAGGCTGGAAAAAACTCCGCTCTGGGACTCCACCGAGACTGTTCTGGAGATGAACCTTAAAAAACTCCCTTCTCCCCTTCCTTCAGGCCATGAGGCAACGGGGTCTACAGAACCGGAATCCTCAACTCTTCCAAAACAATCCAGACATGAAAACGGGAAGACGGTGATCGTCTGCAGTCACACTCCCGACGGGCAGAGATGCATGCGAGGAGGCCAGCCCAGGGCTCCTGCGGAATCTCAGGCTTTCCCACGTCGTCTCCTGAAGACACTAAAACCAGCAATAACATTTGGCAAGGCAAACACATTCCTATTAGCTGAGTAGGCTTGGCCAAAGATGATATGCCCCAGTGGTCTTGTTTTGAACTGTAAAAGAAGAGGCTAGATTTCAAAGGAGCTCTGATAAAATCCTCTACCCCTGGTGGGCTCTTAACTCTTCCTGATGTTTGTCTGCAGGAGGGGTTGACATTTCCTAGCGTTCTGTTTGAGCAAGCTTCAAAGTAGTTCTGCAATGAAATTGCCAGCTTTCATGCAAGCTTTAAAAGGTACAACATACCTCTAGTACCTTGCATGGGGCCTGGGATATATGAATTCACAATAACTATTTGTTGATTAAACTAATATACAGAAAGAACTCAAGAGAAATGCAGGATCACCTTTAATCGGCAAAATTCTCCCCCTCAGAACTCTTAGAACTCCAGTGAATGGTGCCTTGTTCCTAAGCAAAACCACTGCCTTCCAATCTAAAGACCAAAGGGGCTCTGCCCCTAAATTGATGCAGGGTTTAATTTGCACAGTGGTACAGGGCACTCCTGAAGCACTTACTGAATGAAAAAAAAATAATAGAGAATTTGTTGAAACTTTAGGGTACAGTTTTCAAATGGCATAATATGTTTCCCCAGTGACAAACATCACTTAGATCATTTACGTTCTTTTTCTGCATTAAACGGGAAAAAGTCAAAATGTACAGCACGCATGTATGAACTATTCAGTGTGACTGCTTCTTTAATTAGACTAAAATCTTGCACGTTGGTCATGCGTGACCAACATTTGGGAAAAGTAAATAAAATGTATCACCTATCTATACAAATATATTGGGTTGGGCAAAAAGTTCGTGTAGGTTTTTCTAAGCAATGTAACAGAAAAACTCTAACTTTTTGACCAACCAATAGCTCTGCTAATCCATCAGTGAGGGGCAATAGTGTGTGCATAATGGCTTCTGAGTGTCCACCTATCTTCAGCAGTCTCCTATGTGAGATGCCTGCTGGGATAAAACATGCGGGGAAGGCCAAGGAGCTGAGCCAGGCTAGTAGCTGCCACAGGAATCAGGAATCCTAACAGACACACAACCCATAACCCTGGTCCTGGTCCCACCCACTCTGTCCTGGGTTTATGACCAGCTCTTTAAATCATGTGCTCAGAAAATTCGTAGGTTCAAAAAAAGGAAGACTCCTTAGTACATTTGCTGAGTACCAATTGCCAACAAAAATGGTTATGCCAGCTAAATGAAATCGTTCTGTGGCTGCTTTAAGGAAACTAAAGTGAAGGCGAGAGCTGCTCAGCCATGCCTGACTCTGTGACCCCCCAAGAAGCCCATGGAACTCTCCAGCCAGAACACTGGCGTGGGTAGCCATTCCCTTCTCCAGGGGATCTTCCCAACCCAGGGAAGGGGTCCAGATCTCCCACACTGCAGGTGGATTCTTTACCAGGCGAGACACCAGGGAAGCCCAAGAATACTGGCGTGGGTAGCTATCCCTTCTCCAGTGGATCTTCCTGACCCAGGGAAGGGATCCAGATCTCCCACATTGCAGGTGGATTCTTCAGGTGAGACATCAGGGAAGCCCAAGAATACTGGCGTGGGTTGCTATCCCTTCTCCAGTGGATCTTCCTGACCAGGAATAGAACCGGGGTTTCCTGCATTGCAGGCAGATTCTTTACCAACTGAGCTATCAGGGAAGCCCTTTTTTCTTTGGTTTCTAAGAAGAGAACAAATTAAATTCAAGTAATTAGCAGAGAGGCAGCCTTGAGACATGGACCAACTCAAAGAGTGTTAAAAGTTAGAGTTAGGTCCAAATGCTAGAGACTTAAAATTTTAAAATGACATTTTAGGGAAAAGAACAAATGATTTGGATTTATTTTAAGAATTGATATAGTTTACTAAAAAGAGCCATTCTTCTTTTTTAACCTGTATAGGTGTGTGCTAGTCAGTCAGTTACATCTGACTCTTTGCAATCCCATGAACTTGTAGCCTACCAGACTTCTCGTTCCATGGAATTCTTTAGACAAGAACACTGAAGTGGGTAGCCAGTCTCTTCTCCAGGGACTCGTCCTGACCCAGGGAGCAAACACAGGTCTCCCACATTGCAGGCAGATTCTTTAGCTTCCAAGTCACCAGGGAAGTCCTGTATAGGTATGCTGCTGCTGCTAAGTCACTTCAGTCGTGTCCGATGCTGTATGACCCCACAGACGGCAGCCCACCAGGCTCCTCCATCCCTGGGATCCTCCAGACAAGAACATTGGAGTGGGTTGCCATCTCCTTCTCCAATGCATGAAAGTGAAAAGTGAAAGTGAAGTCGCTCAGTTGTGCCCAACTTTTAGCAACCCCATGGACTGCAGCCTACCAGGCTTCTCTGTCCATGGGATTTTCCAGGCAAGAATACTGGAGTGAGGTGCCAGTGCCTTCATTGAAAAAGCCAGATTCCTGCCATATTTCCTATTATACAATTTTAAAAATTAAATACATTGTAAAGTGTGACTCAGTCACGATCTGGCATTCAAGATTTGTTTTTCCTTTTAATCCAGCCAAGCACATACATATACTTCCTTGTTTTGTCAGTTGAGAAAACCAGGAAGCGATAATACTTCAGGAGCAATGAGAACTATCAGTGCCTTATATCAAAGGGACACACGAGCAGATAGAAAGAATCCTCACTGGCCAAAGCAGGAACAGTTTGAACAACATAAAATAGTGCTAGATTACATCCCAAAACATAAAATAAATATCCCTGAGTCCAAGCTGATAAATAAACGATTGAATGTATAAATGAATAGGGGAAGTAGACAAATCTCACATGCAGAAAACTTCAAAGTAACTTGTGTAGCTACTTCAAGTAGGTGGAACACACATCCTAAAGTATGGAAGTGCAGAGTGGCCTCCTTCTAAAGAATTCAGCATAGAAAGGAAGGAAAAAGGGGAAGCGAGTAGTGGAGAAAGTTGGCAAATAGGACCTCGGGCAGCCGATCAAGGCTGACAGCAACAGCGACAAGTCCTGTGGCAGTAGCTGCCCTCAACACGGTGTAACGGGAGCAGTACTTCCTCTCTGTGGACTTCCCTTCCAAACAGATAACCCCAGTTCAATCACGAGAAATACATCAGACAAATCCCAGTCAACAGATACCCCACATATCCTTAACTCACTCCACACACTGCCAATATCATCAAAAACAGAAAACATGGAAAACTGCCACAACCAAGTAGAGCCTGAGGCTATGTGATGACTACATGTAATGCGATACCTGAATCAGTTCAGTTCAGTTCAGGTCAGTCGCTCAGTCGTGTCCAACTCTTTGCGACCCCATGGACTGAAGCACACCAAGCCTCCCTGTCCATCACCAGCTCCCAGAGTCCACTCAAACCCATGTCCATTGAGTCGGTGATGCCATCCAACCATCTCATCCTCTGTCATCCCCTTCTCCTCTAGCCCTCAATCTTTCCCAGCATCAGGGTCTTTTCAAATGAGTCAGCTCTTGGCATCAGGATTGGAGTTTCAGCTTCAACACCAGTCCTTCCAATGAACACCCAGGACTGGTCTCCTTTAGCATGGGCTGGTTTGGATCTCCTTGCAGTCCAAGGGACTCTTAAGAGTCTTCTCTAACACCACAGTTCAAAAGCATCAATTCTTCAGCACTCAGCTTTCTTCACAGTCCAACTCTCACATCCATACATGACCGCTGGAAAAATCATAGCCCTTGTTGGCAAAGTAATGTCACTGCTTTTTAATATGCTCTCTAGGTTGGTAATAACTTTCCTTCCAAGGAGTAAACGTCTTAATTTCATGGCTGCAATCATCATCTGCAGTGACTTTGGAGCCCAGAAAAATAAAGTCTGACACTGTTTCCACTGTTTCCCCATCTATTGCCATGAAGTGATGGGACCAGATGCCATGATCTTGGTTTTCTGAATGTTGAGCTTTAAGCCAACTTTTCACTCTCTTCTTTCACTTTCATCAGGAGGCTTTTTAGTTCTTTTTCACTTTCTGCCATAAGGGTGGTGTCATCTGCATATCTGAGGTGATTGATATTTCTCCCGGCAAACTTGATTCCAGCTTGTGCTTCCTTCCAGTCCAGCATTTCTCATGATGTACTCTGCATATAAATTAAATAAGCAAGGTGACAATATACAGCCTTGACATACTCCTTTTCCTATTTCAAACCAGTCTGTTGTTCCATGTCCAGTTCTAACTGTTGCTTCCTGACTGGCATACAGGTTTCTCAACAGGCAGGTCAGGTGGTCTGATATGCCCATCTCTTTCAGAATTTTCCACAGTTAATTGTGATTCACACAGCCAAAGGCTTTGGCATAGTCAATAAAGCAGATATCTTCCCACCAGGGAAGCCCCAGCCTTCACATGATACTAAACTGTTAAATTCAACATCAATAAACACAAAGTCTCTCTTGGGAAGATTGCCTTTTTCATCTAAACTCTGATCTATAAATTATCATCCATTCTAAAAGCTATATGTTCTCCTAAATGTCCTTGATCTCTAGAGCGCTTGTCTCTTATTCAAAGAGTTACAGTTAAAATACAAAAACCATGTATCATTAATTGCTACAAACGTACCATGTACATGTAAATGTGACTAATAGCTGAACTTGGAATGGGGGATATGGGACCGTCCCATACTATCTTTGCAATTTTTCAGTAAATCTAAAGTCATTCTGTTTATCTCTGAAGAAAGACTAGATACACATACATACATGTATAACTGAGCCACTTTGCTGCACACTTGAAGCTAATGCAACACTGTAAGTCAACTCCACTCCATTAAAATTTTTTAAAAATAAGCATGATGCAACTTCCTGGAAAAAAAATGCAGCTATTCCAAAACTGCTCACTTTAAAAATTACATCTCTTATTAAATACTTATTTAAATGTATTACAACCTTATTTCACTAAACTCTGGGCTCCTCAGGGGCAGCACAGAGTCTCATCCATGCTTGTGTCATGGGAACTTGACCTTGAACCTGGGACACAGCAGGTACACATCTTTGGATGAATGGATGAAAAACTGAAAACAGAATTCATTCCACTCCTTTTTTTCTCAATTTCAAATATGCCCAACACACCAGTCAAACACAGAGAGTCTTACCCGAGGATTATAAATATATATATATATATATCAGTTCAGTTCAGGTCAGTCGCTCAGTCATGTCCAACTCTTTGCGATCCCATGAATCGCAGCACACCAGGCCTCCCTGTCCATCACCAACTCCCGGAGTTCACTCAGACTCACATCCATCAAGTCAGTGATACCATCCAGCCATCTCATCCTCTGTCGTCCCCTTCTCCTCCTGCCCCCAATCCCTCCCAGCATCACAGTCTTTTCCAATGAGTCAACTCTTCACTGGTTGGATCTCCTTGCAGTCCAAGGGACTCTCAAGAGTCTTCTCCAACACCACAGTTCAAAAGGATCAATTCTTTGGTTTTCAGCCTTCTTCACAGTCCAACTCTCACATCCATACGTGACCACAGGAAAAACTATAGCCATATATATATATATATATGTATAATAACCTCTGTCTTTTTAAAACAAATCACCCTATCTCCTAGTATTATCCAGCTTTATTTCAAAATATAATTTTTAAGAAGACCCTGGTCTCTGAGGACTACACGTTTGAGGAAAAGAAAAAAAGTTGCAGAAACTGTAGGGAGACCTGATTCAATTCAGTAGACAACTTTTTGGGAAATGCTAGTAAGGTCTTGCTAAGAGGTCATGAGAAATAAGTTTGTGGAGAGCATGGTGGAGATGAAGCCCAGAGCCCTCCTTGACTCGTGGCGAGAATCCAGCAGGAGGGGCACAGTGAACGGAGCGCAGTATGCTGGCTTGCCTGCCCCTCTCTGCTTGCTGCCGAAGAGGAAGGGAGAGCAGGAAGGGCCTGGGGGAGCGGGGCTGGAGCCCCCACATGCGGATGAAGGAAGCCAGAGCTCCCTGGGGAGCAGGGCTGACGGCTGGGGGAAACGCTGGCCAGAGCTCCCCACGGCATCCCTCTGAGCCGAGATTTCGCCTCTGGATTCCAAATTTATGAACCCGTCCAGCCAATGAACAAAGGGGAGGAAAGCTGCAGATTTTCTGGGAGGCGGCCGAGCGCCACGGGAAGACTAGGCGTCAGAGTCTAGCTGTCGGCCCTGTCACTCCGCGTTCTTACTGTGAGTGCCTGCTTCTTCACCTACAGCGTGCACTGAGGGGTGCTTGGTGTGATGGTATCTGGGGTGTGTCTAGCCCGGGGGTCGCCAGCTACAGTCCAAGGACCACATCCAGCCCACTGCCTGTGAGCTAAGAAAGGGTTTCACATTTTTAATGGCTAAAAAAATATGAATAAGAGAAGACTATTTCATGACTCATGGACATTATAAAATTCAAATTACAATGTCCACGTGCATGAGAGCTATGTGCTAACTCACTTAGGTCGTGCCAGCTCTTTGCAACCCCATGGACCGTAGCCTGCCAGGCTCCTCTGTCCATGAGATTCTCCAGGGGAGAGTACTGGAGTGGGTGGCCGTGCCCTCCTCCAGGGGAATCTTCCCGACCCAGGGATCAGACCCGCGTCTCTCGTGTCTCCTTGCATCGGCGGATGATTCTTACTGCCAAGCCACCAGGGAATGTCCACAGATAAGTTGTACTGGAACACAACCACAAACACCGGTTCACTTAACACCCACGGCTGCTTCTATGCTTTACGCTATAGAAGTAAAGTTGCATTATCTGTGGCGGAGATTGTGGGACCCATAGAGCTGAACAGTTACTCTTCAATAAAACAGGGACCCAAGAGGGAGAGGATATCTGTACACAGGTAGCTGCTTCACTGTCTTGTACAGCAGAGACTAACACAACATCGTAAAGCAGCATTACTCCAATTCAAAAAAATAATTAAGTATTCAGTTTGGTTCAATCGCTCAGTTGTGTCTGACTGTTTGCAACCCCGTGGACTGCAGCACGATAGGCCTTCCAGTCCATCACCAACTCCTGGAGTTTACTCAAACTCATGTCCATTGAGTCAGTGATGCCATCCAACCATCTCATCCTCTGTCGTCCCCCTCTCCTCCTGCCCTCAATCTTTCCCAGCATCAGGGTCTTTTCCAATGAGTAATTAAGTATTACAACTATCAAAAAATTTAAATATTCTCTATTAAATGATCAAAAAAAAAGTTTGCCAATTTTTGGTCTGGCTCCATCCAAGGGGAAGGTTCTCAGTAACCATATCCTTACTCTTCTCAGCTGTCCCCAAGGGCAGGGGCTGTAATTATGGACACTCTCCACGCCCCAGCCATCTTGAGTTGACTTGGCTGGGAAGGAGGGAGCTACTGACATCTCGTGGGTAAAGACCAGAGAAGCTGCTGAACATCCTTATAACACACAGCAACAGCTGCTTTCCCCTACACACACAACAGAGAACTAACACACAACCAGTCCCAGTGGCAATGGGGCTGAGGGTGAGGAGCCCTGGCATAGTGTAAGCAGAAAGGCCAGCAGGAATGGAGGGAAAGGAGCGTGGCTGAGATCTACTGAGCACAACGAGGGAGCTGTCAGGCAGCGAGGCCACCATCACCACCTCCTTTCGAACGGTGAAACAGACTTAGCAAGGGCTAGCCACTGGTCCGACATCACACAGCAAGGCAAAGACTCTTCAGGGTCTGAAGCCATTTCTGTACATTCTTTTGGTTTTCCACTCCGCATGCTATCAAGTCTAAAAAGCAGCTGAGTTACCAAAGATAAAAGGGTGCCTGTTTGTATCCCGCTGACGTGCCTCCCAGAAGGTGGGCACGGTCGTGGCTGGGTAGGTCATGCATGGCCGGAAGAGCAATCTCCTTGTGTGCCAGACACAGCTTCTGGGGACTGTGAGGCAAGGAGTGGGGGGGCTGCGGGAAGGCCAGTGGGAGTTAAGAGATGGGGGTGAGGCTTTCCTGAAGGCCCAGTGGTTAGGACTCGGCACTCCCAGTATGGTGAGGGCAGGTTCAGTTCCCAGTTGGGGAACTAAGACCCCAAATGGCATGGCCAGATTTAAAAAAAGAGAGAGAGAGGGAGAGAGAGAGAGAGGGAGAGAGAGAGAGAGAGAGAGAGGGACAAGGGTGGAGGAAGGTGGAGAATAAACCAGCCCAGGAGACCATAGTCTGGAAACGAAGTTCCAGCTTTGGAGCCACTGAATATATATCTGCACATATTTGCGTTTGCGGCCACACTGGGCCTTCACTGCTGTGCACGGGCCGCTCTCGTTGCGGGGCACAGGCTTCTCACGGCAGCGGTTTCTCTCGTCGTGGAGCACAGGCTCTAGGCGCTGGGCTCAGTGGTTGTGGTTCGTGGACTCCAGGGCCCTGGTTCTCAGGCTCAGCACACAGACACAGTTGCCCTACAGCAGGTGGGATCTTCCCAGGCCAGGAACTGAACCTGTGTCCCCGGCATGGGTAGGTGGATTCTTTACCACTGAGCCACTAAGGAAGCCTGGTGCACATTTGAGGAGGTTCACAGTAGGTATTTTACTAAATATCACATTCCTAAAGGGGCTTCCTTGGTGGTTCAGAGGGTAAAGCGTCTGCCTGCAATGCGGGAGACCTGGGTTCGATCCCTGGGTCTGGAAGATCCCCTGGAGAAGGAAATGGCAACCCACTCCGTATTCTTGCCTGGAAAATTCCATGGACAGAGGAGCCTGGTAGGGGTCGCAAGGAGTCGACACAACTGAGCGACTTCACTTTCACATTCCTAAGAGGAAGCACTGTCAGCTGGCTTATAAGCTACAGGAAGCTCCATGTTCCATAAGTCAGAAGGCTAACCACAGAGCTTACGCAGTCAAGCTCGGGCACCACAGGCTGGCCGGCAGCAACTCCTATAACGACCAGAATGCTGCATTTGAGCAGAGGAAATGGATTCTCTACAAGGCTGGCCATGTGAACCCTGGAACACAATGGCTCACACGGGGTGTTGTCAAGAACTACACGTTTGAGGAAAAGAAAAAAAGTTGCAGAAACTGTAGGGAGACCTGATTCAATTCAGTAGACAACTTTTTGGGAAATGCTAGTAAGGTCTTGCTAAGAGGTCATGAGAAATAAGTTTGTGGAGAGCATGGTGGAGATGAAGCCCAGAGCCCTCCTTGACTCGTGGCGAGAATCCAGCAGGAGGGGCACAGTGAACGGAGCGCAGTATGCTGGCTTGCCTGCCCCTCTCTGCTTGCTGCCGAAGAGGAAGGGAGAGCAGGAAGGGCCTGGGGGAGCGGGGCTGGAGCCCCCACATGCGGATGAAGGAAGCCAGAGCTCCCTGGGGAGCAGGGCTGACGGCTGGGGGAAGCGCTGGCCAGAGCTCCCCACGGCATCCCTCTGAGCCGAGATTTCGCCTCTGGATTCCAAATTTATGAACCCGTCCAGCCAATGAACAAAGGGGAGGAAAGCTGCAGATTTTCTGGGAGGCGGCCGAGCGCCACGGGAAGACTAGGCGTCAGAGTCTAGCTGTCGGCCCTGTCACTCCGCGTTCTTACTGTGAGTGCCTGCTTCTTCACCTACAGCGTGCACTGAGGGGTGCTTGGTGTGATGGTATCTGGGGTGTGTCTAGCCCGGGGGTCGCCAGCTACAGTCCAAGGACCACATCCAGCCCACTGCCTGTGAGCTAAGAAAGGGTTTCACATTTTTAATGGCTAAAAAAATATGAATAAGAGAAGACTATTTCATGACTCATGGACATTATAAAATTCAAATTACAATGTCCACGTGCATGAGAGCTATGTGCTAACTCACTTAGGTCGTGCCAGCTCTTTGCAACCCCATGGACCGTAGCCTGCCAGGCTCCTCTGTCCATGAGATTCTCCAGGGGAGAGTACTGGAGTGGGTGGCCGTGCCCTCCTCCAGGGGAATCTTCCCGACCCAGGGATCAGACCCGCGTCTCTCGTGTCTCCTTGCATCGGCAGGATGATTCTTACTGCCAAGCCACCAGGGAATGTCCACAGATAAGTTGTACTGGAACACAACCACAAACACCGGTTCACTTAACACCCACGGCTGCTTCTATGCTTTACGCTATAGAAGTAAAGTTGCATTATCTGTGGCGGAGATTGTGGGACCCATAGAGCTGAACAGTTACTCTTCAATAAAACAGGGACCCAAGAGGGAGAGGATATCTGTACACAGGTAGCTGCTTCACTGTCTTGTACAGCAGAGACTAACACAACATCGTAAAGCAGCATTACTCCAATTCAAAAAAATAATTAAGTATTCAGTTTGGTTCAATCGCTCAGTTGTGTCTGACTGTTTGCAACCCCGTGGACTGCAGCACGATAGGCCTTCCAGTCCATCACCAACTCCTGGAGTTTACTCAAACTCATGTCCATTGAGTCAGTGATGCCATCCAACCATCTCATCCTCTGTCGTCCCCCTCTCCTCCTGCCCTCAATCTTTCCCAGCATCAGGGTCTTTTCCAATGAGTAATTAAGTATTACAACTATCAAAAAATTTAAATATTCTCTATTAAATGATCAAAAAAAAAGTTTGCCAATTTTTGGTCTGGCTCCATCCAAGGGGAAGGTTCTCAGTAACCATATCCTTACTCTTCTCAGCTGTCCCCAAGGGCAGGGGCTGTAATTATGGACACTCTCCACGCCCCAGCCATCTTGAGTTGACTTGGCTGGGAAGGAGGGAGCTACTGACATCTCGTGGGTAAAGACCAGAGAAGCTGCTGAACATCCTTATAACACACAGCAACAGCTGCTTTCCCCTACACACACAACAGAGAACTAACACACAACCAGTCCCAGTGGCAATGGGGCTGAGGGTGAGGAGCCCTGGCATAATGTAAGCAGAAAGGCCAGCAGGAATGGAGGGAAAGGAGCGTGGCTGAGATCTACTGAGCACAACGAGGGAGCTGTCAGGCAGCGAGGCCACCATCACCACCTCCTTTACGAACGGTGAAACAGACTTAGCAAGGGCTAGCCACTGGTCCGACATCACACAGCAAGGCAAAGACTCTTCAGGGTCTGAAGCCATTTCTGTACATTCTTTTGGTTTTCCACTCCGCATGCTATCAAGTCTAAAAAGCAGCTGAGTTACCAAAGATAAAAGGGTGCCTGTTTGTATCCCGCTGACGTGCCTCCCAGAAGGTGGGCACGGTCGTGGCTGGGTAGGTCATGCATGGCCGGAAGAGCAATCTCCTTGTGTGCCAGACACAGCTTCTGGGGACTGTGAGGCAAGGAGTGGGGGGGCTGCGGGAAGGCCAGTGGGAGTTAAGAGATGGGGGTGAGGCTTTCCTGAAGGCCCAGTGGTTAGGACTCGGCACTCCCAATATGGTGAGGGCAGGTTCAGTTCCCAGTTGGGGAACTAAGACCCCAAATGGCATGGCCAGATTTAAAAAAAGAGAGAGAGAGGGAGAGAGAGAGAGAGGGAGAGAGAGAGAGAGAGAGAGGGACAAGGGTGGAGGAAGGTGGAGAATAAACCAGCCCAGGAGACCATAGTCTGGAAACGAAGTTCCAGCTTTGGAGCCACTGAATATATATCTGCACATATTTGCGTTTGCGGCCACACTGGGCCTTCACTGCTGTGCACGGGCCGCTCTCGTTGCGGGGCACAGGCTTCTCACGGCAGCGGTTTCTCTCGTCGTGGAGCACAGGCTCTAGGCGCTGGGCTCAGTGGTTGTGGTTCGTGGACTCCAGGGCCCTGGTTCTCAGGCTCAGCACACAGACACAGTTGCCCTACAGCAGGTGGGATCTTCCCAGGCCAGGAACTGAACCTGTGTCCCCGGCATGGGTAGGTGGATTCTTTACCACTGAGCCACTAAGGAAGCCTGGTGCACATTTGAGGAGGTTCACAGTAGGTATTTTACTAAATATCACATTCCTAAAGGGGCTTCCTTGGTGGTTCAGAGGGTAAAGCGTCTGCCTGCAATGCGGGAGACCTGGGTTCGATCCCTGGGTCTGGAAGATCCCCTGGAGAAGGAAATGGCAACCCACTCCGTATTCTTGCCTGGAAAATTCCATGGACAGAGGAGCCTGGTAGGGGTCGCAAGGAGTTGACACAACTGAGCGACTTCACTTTCACATTCCTAAGAGGAAGCACTGTCAGCTGGCTTATAAGCTACAGGAAGCTCCATGTTCCATAAGTCAGAAGGCTAACCACAGAGCTTACGCAGTCAAGCTCGGGCACCACAGGCTGGCCGGCAGCAACTCCTATAACGAGTTTGAGCAGAGGAAATGGATTCTCTACAAGGCTGGCCATGTGAACCCTGGAACACAATGGCTCACACGGGGTGTTGTCAAGGTAAGTCATAAGCAACCACAAAAGTGGAAAATGTCACATTCTTCCAAGCTATATAAAACCTCCAAATGATTTAAAAGCACCTAAACTTGCCAATGCAAACAGCCGATGCATCAGTGAAGTCCCTGACACTAGGGAAGATTGAGGGCAGAAGGAGAAGGGAGAATCAGAGGATAAGATAGCTGGATGGCATCACTGATGCAATTAAAATAAGCCTGGGTAAACTTCAGGACAGTGAGGGACAGGCAGGCCTGGTGTGCGGCAGTCCACGGGGTCGCAAAGAGTTGGGCATGACTGGGCCACTGACCAGCAAGAAACTTGCTGAAAGAGACCAGCAATGTCTGAAAAGTCCAGAGTTTCCAGGAGTGGCTTGCACACCCTCTGCAGAAGGGGAAAGGGGCCCCAGGAACCTCTGGGCATTTGAATAAAATTCAAAAGTTGACTTCTGTCCCTCTTACCTTCTGTAGCAGGAGTCACCTCCAGGCCAGTGGGCACCTGGTTCCAGGCACAGAGGGAGGCTCAGAGCCCGTCAACAAACATTCCGTATCCTCACCGGGCACCAAGCGCTGCACCGAGGGACAAGGAGGGACAAAAGCTGAGAACACCACCCTCAGAGAGGGTGCAGGCTGGCGCGAGAAGCAAAAATACAAACTAGTGATACAATGCAGGGCGAGCCGTGCCAAAGAGCTAAGTCCCAAGCTGCACAGGGTTGGGGTCTAAAGTCAGGATGAAGGTGAAGTGATACCCAAGTCAGGGTCAACATTAATCTTCCAAACACCTTACGGTTTTCATGCCTTTGTGCAAGTTCAGTGGGGCCATTTCTTCTCTCCTGAATGCTGCCGGGTTGACTTAACACAGCGTTAAGTTGAGTTATTTGGGGGTCCCTGCTCTTTAAAGACATCCAATTGGAGAACCAGACCTGGTTTCAGACAGTAAGAGATTTGCCCTGTTTCAGGTGGAGGGAAGGGGGAAACAGCATACCCTGCTCACCCCTCATGGCCCCTGCCCTGGTCCCTGGCTCCTCGGCAAATCAGAGGATGGACGTGTGGTTTAAAGCGATGTGTCGGCAGCGTCGGTCTCCACCACGTCCCCAGGCTCAGTGTGCACGGAGTGTCTGCACATCACAGAGACGACTGATGAGGACCAAGATCCGGGGGGAACACACGTGGCTGGGGAGGTCAGAAGGGGCTGCACAGAGAAGGTGCAAGCTCAGCTGGGGCCTCGGGAATGAGTTAGACACAGGTGGCAGGACACAGCAAATGCCAAGCACAGCGGGAAGGAGCATGGCATATTCAGGCCACAGGCTGCTGCAGACGAGCAGGATGGTGAGGGGTGGGAGGCGAGCCTCCAGAGTCAGGGTGGCTCGCCATCCAGGTGCCAAGGGAGGGACCCTGAGGCAGATGCCGAGAGAAGCTTCTGAAGGGAGTCTCTGGTCCACGGCTTGAGGGGGTGGGGGATGACAATCTTAGCTTCCATGGGCTACCAAAGTGGGGGACAGGGCTGGGATGCTGTGTGCATATCAGGACATGAGAATGCACCGACGCAACTGGGGACTGCAGGCTGGAGCTGCCCCCAATCCATCGGAAGTCAGTGATCCAATCACAAGTATCAGAGCAGGCGGACTATTGGATTTTTAGTCCATGAACACTGGAGGATGATGGAGGGGGGATCAGACCCAGGTCACAGGTCGTAGGAGTGACTGCTGCTATCATTCACGTCCCCACCACATGCGTGGGCTCCTATGACCAGTAACCTAGGTCTGATCCCCTCACTATCATCCTCCAAAGTTCAAGGACTGAAAATCCAATAGTCTGCCTGCTCTGACGCCTGTGATTGGGTCACTGACTTCTGATGGCCCCTCCAGGCTTCCCTGATAGCTCAGTCGGTAAAGAATCTGCCTGCAATGCAAGAGACCCCGGGTTGATTCCTGGGTCGGGAAGATCCGCTGGAGAAGGGATAGGCTACCCACTCCAGTATTCTTGGGCTTCTCTGGTGGCTCAGCTGGTAAAGAATCCACCTGCATTATGGGAGACCTGGGTTCAGCCCCTGGGTTAGGAAGATCCTCTGGAGAAGGGAAAGGCTACCCACTTCAGTATTCTGGCCTGGAGAATTCCATGGATTCTATAGTCCATGGGGTCACAAAGAGTTGGACACGACTGGGCGACCTGCACTTTCACGGCTCCTCCTGCCACAGGTGGACAGCGAGGCCACTGGAGGGAATGACAAGGCCAGCAGGAGCCCTTAGTAAGAAATGTGCTGAGGAAGAGACTCAGCAGAAACTGACAGCTGAGGGACAAAGCCAAGAGGAGGAATCATGAGCAAGAATTAAAAACACATGAGAGCAAACAAGAGCAAACAGGGTCGCGGGAGCCAAAGGAAGTGAGCATTTCAGAGCAGAGGGAACCAGTGTCAAGATCAGATAAAGAGTGAGAAGCATGCACTGGCTGCAGAGGCCGGGAGGCCACCTGTGACCTTGGCAGGAGCTGTCGTGATGAAGTGTTGGGAGCGGAAGCTGCTACTAAGGGATGCAAAGGAGCAGTGGGAAGGGTGCGACCACCCCTCCAAGAAGAGGTCTGATTGCCACAGGGGGAAAGGGGATGGTTATTTGAGCAAAAAAATAAAAACACAGGACTTGGTTTTCTCAGCCATGAAACAAAGCAAAGGCAAGTCTATGCAGCAGACATTACCTCTGCTGTTTTAATTAGCTGCTATTTGATATTTCAGACTCTCAGTATGCTACGGGAAGCTTTGGTTTCACATTCTAATCCCCTTGCCTTTTTATTTTCCATTTCACGTACTATTTCCATCATTTCATTCTCATGCGAGAAAGCTAGAAATTGGAAATTTCCTGGAGCATTCAAAGGCTGAGCTCCACTGAGGTCAGTTCGGGAGCAACCCCATCTTGATATGTCTTCCCTGGACCCAGAGTTCATTTTTTTTCAAGACATTAAGTTGGAGACTGGTCCCTAAAGATACTTTAAACTCTCAGTATCACCTTACATTGGGGTGGTAGTTTTTAGTTTCCAGTGTATTTTCACAGACATCATTTCATTTCATTCTTGCCAAGACCCTAAGAGGGAGGAAAAACAGATAAGCTTAGACTCATGTTGCCGACCAACGCGGCAGCAGGCAAGCGAGCCAAATGCTGGATGCCCACAAGGTCGGCTTCCTTCCCGTTCCTCTAGTCTCTCAACTTCTGAGCAGTGGTGGTGATGGCTTGACACTTGATTTGTAAAGGGCATAATAATATCCCATTCAGCTATACATTCATCACAGATGAGAAAGACAGAAAGAAGGAAAGAGAGAGAGAGAACCTGAGTACTTCTTCCCGAACCAAGGTGAAGCAACTTGAAATCAGTTGAATCAAGTTCACCCGCTCTCCAGTGCTGGACACAGCAGCACTTTTCATAAATCCTCCGATTCTAAACTGTGTGCTCATTTTTTTTTTTTTCCATTTATTTGTGCCTGGTCTCATGCAGAATCTTCAGCTGTGTCACACGAATTCTCAGTTGAAGCATGCAAACTCTTAGTTGCCACGCATGGCATCTAGTTTCCTAACCAGGGATAGAACTCGGGCCTCCTGCATCGAGAAGGTAGTCTTAGCCACCGGACCGCCAGGGAAGTCCCCCATGTGCTCAACAGAGTCATGTGGGAGCACATCACAGAAAGGAAGGCACCTGCTGCTGTCTTTAGCTCAGTCGTTTCCAACTCTCTGCAACCCCCTGGACTGTAGGCCACTAGGCTCCTCTGTGCATGAGGATTCTCCAGGCAAGAATACTGGAGTGGGTTGCCACGCCCTCCTCCAGGGGATCTTCCTGACCCAGGCGTCACACATTGCAGGTGGATTCTTTACCATCTGAGCCACCAGGGAAGCCAAATGCCTGGGCCTTTCCTCAAATCAGCTAAGTCAAATCGTCAAAGGCTGGCTGAACAGAAAGAAGCAAGGGAGCAAGGAATAAGACAGGGGGAGCAGGAAAGCAAGGAGGCAAATCCAAAAGCCTACATTCTAAGGTCCAGCAGGCAGAGCTGCACAGCAAAATACATACGTGAAGTAAGTATGTTCTGCACACTTGAAGATACACTCTGTGAATGCAGTTTAAAAGGACAATGTGGACGGTTGTTTTGATAACAAGGAAAGACGTACACATAGACACTGTTTGGCAGACTCCCTATCCCCACAACAAATACACACATCTACCCTGTGGAGAAGATGGCATGCTCATACACAAACCCCTTTTCAGGCAGGGTCTTGATGGTTAAGCACCAAATGAAGGTGTCCGTGGTCATTTCTGAGCTGCAGTGCTGACTCCACGAGCCATACATTGAAGGGGATTTCATGGCATTACGGCAAGGTGCTGTCCCCCACACCATCTAGGTTCCCGTTCCCTTAAATAAATAAAACCCGGAGCTATTTTAGGCAGTAGGTATGTGCCTACTTCCCTGGGTCAGGAAGACCCCTTAGAGGAGGAAATAGCAATCCACTCCAGTATTCTGGCCTGGGAAATCCCACAGGCAGAGGAGCCTGGAGGGCTACAGTCCATGGGGTCACAAAAGAGTCAGACATGACAGCAACTGAACAGCAACAGTATCTGCTAGATGAACATACTTGCTACCCGCACGATTCTTGTCCTGGAGGAGTTGGGACAGTGAGGCAACAACAATGGTTCCTCCTAGCGTTCTACAAAGATGGTGCTGGTGGCCCCCAGTCCTCAGGTTGTAAGCTTGGCCAAAGAGGGAGGATGTGCCAATGCCCCCTCCAGCATGCCTCCTGAGGTCTGCCAGGTGGCTGGCTGGCAGGAAGGATGAAGCTGGAGGTCAGAAACTAGAGCCAGTCTGCACTGGTCCATTCCAGAGGCACACTGAGAACCCTCATCAGCTCGTTGCTCTGATACCTCCCAAGGAAGGTTGCCAGATATAACACAGGACACCAGTTAAATTTGGATTTTGATACAATGCCCCACATCTTGCACAGGACAGACTTATGCCGAGGAAACAGCCATTGCTTGCCTAAGTCCGGGTTTAATGGGGCACCCTGGTGACTCAGTAAAGCACCTGCTTACAATGCGGGAGACCCAGGTTTAATCCCTGGGTCAGGAAGATCTTCTGGAGAAGGCAATGGCAACCCACTCCAGTACTCTTGCCTGGAAAATCCCATGGGCGGAGGAACGTGGCAGGCTACAGTCCATGGGGTTGCAAACATGACTGAGCGACTTCACTTTCACTTTCTGCACTTGCAGTTGCTAAATCTGGCAATGTACCACCAGGGAGAGCTCTCATAAAAGCTTCCACCACCCAAATAACTTCAGATGGGTTCATATTCTTATATTATTAATTAGTGCCTATCAACGTTGTAAATATACACCTTATAAAATAGTACACTTCTCTTTTTCTGAACCTGTCAGGTCATTTCTAATTTTGCAGATCAGTAGCATGATGAGATTTTCTTCAACATCCTAGGTCTTTCTTCCAGGAAACATCATTGGAGACACTGTGATTGGCTTGCACTTTGTATACTGAGTCTGCAACCATTCCCATGAAGTAGAAACAATGAAAAAGTTCAGATCTGCCTTTGGATCCTTTAACTCAACCTTTCTGAATGTTCACTTTCAGCTGAAAGTCTCTTTAGAAAATGAAATAATGATGTGAATCAGGGGTCCCCAGCCTCTAACAACCAGTGCCTGATGATCTGAAGTGGAGCTGAGATAATAATAATAGAAATAAAGCACACAGTAAATGCACCTGAGTCACCTCAAAACCATCCCTGTCTCCACCTCTCCCCTTTCCACCCCCGCCAATTGCCTTCCATGAAATTGGGCCCTGGTGCCAAAAAAGGTTGGGGATAATAAATCATAAATCATATTATCATTACAGACATAAAGGTGGCCCACTGCGGCACTTCCAGAACACCACAGAGGATTTTCAGCCTCAACTGCTCTTTTGAAAAAAATAAATCTGTTTTCTATTATAAAAATAATCTAAAAATAGTTCCACATAACACAAGGACAAAGCCATCTGTACAATCTCTCCAAAGAGCTCATATTTCTATAGATTTTATCACTTTCCAACTATTCCAACAAGTTCTGAAATTTAAGAAAGTCATGTAGATTTGTCAGACAAAACTCATCAAAATGTTAAATTTAACCACTAATATTTTTAGTATTTTATAGTATTCTTTTACATCACAGAAGACTCAAATCGAACATGTACTGAAGTAAATGTAGCATCAAAGTACATTAAAACTCATTATAAACTTTAAAAAAAGTTGCATGAAAATGTTTCTACCAATAATTGATAAAACCAAAATGTTGATAAATAGATGTGAATATAGAAAAATATCCAGCCCTCAAGTGAAATGAGCTGGAAGTTGCATATCTGGAAATGTTATCCTTGGTGAAAAAAAATAATAACTTTCCACATATGCAAACAGAGCTGAGACACTCATCAGAAATACAATATCAGTTAATATTTCAACTTCCTAGCCATGAAGATTTCACTTTGTAAGGAAGGATAAAGTTGGAAATAAAGTTGTTGAAGACAAAACTTGAATAAAAGGGTACGAATGCAGTTCTGTGAGTTTTAAACTCCAATCACTGGAAAGCCAAGCAGGAAAAAGTGAAAACCTGACCTCTGAGTCTGCAGTGTTCACTGGGCTCCATGGATCTCCGTTCAAAAGCGAGACACTGACCACTTCACAGGCTCCTTCCCCGTCGCTCGTCCCGACCTGTTGCGTGGAAGGCACAAACTGGCTTCCCAAGCTCACCCCTGCAACACAGAGAAGAGCCCTATGCTTATCCCAGTTTGGAAGAGTCTGGCATCAGAAGTATGACACCAAAGACTCAATGAAAATACTTGCAAGTTGAATAAAGCCAGGCAAATACCATCATCTGTTATACCATAGTTGAGAATTAAAACTGATTAATTCACTGTCAATCGGACCAAAAATTTTTTCAACTTTAACCAAATAAGAGCTAATTTTTTTCCCCCTTCAAGCCCTGTGGCACGTGCTGGGTGATCACCATCATCAAAGTACATAATTCTGTCCTTCGACAAGCAACAAAAATCCACGAGCCGTGACTTTTTAAATGATGAATTAATCCTTTGCTTAAGATCAGCTCTATTAAAAGTCTCAAGGCTTGAGCTGTATTAAGATTAAGTCCACTTACTTAAGTCCCAGCGAATCAGTTAAATACAAAGCCGACTCTGCTCTCTGTACTTATGGGGGCTAATTTTATGGGCTTCAGGGAATGATTCTATAGACAAAATTAATTTGTCAGTTTCGACTGACTAGACTGGTTCATGTAAAAAAAAAAAAAAAAGTCAAGTCATTCAGTCAACTATTATGGGATCTTGTTTCCTGGGGTCCTGTCGAACCGGTTAATATACTGACACAGGTTCAATGCGGCCCCATTTCCATAAACAATCCTAATGGAAAGTATAACATTTTTCTCTTCTGGAGAGTATATCACTTTCTTAACAAACGCAGTAATTTTCCAGGCCAGCTCCCCTATGAGGTCATACTCCTGCTCTTCGTTGCGACCACAGCCTGCCCCTCAAGGTAAAGGATGGGAGTTGATTCCCTCACATGTTATTCCCATTTCTTCAACCAGGACTCATAATTTTCAGACCTGAGTCATAATAGCAGAGTTTCAAGTTACTAAAGAGTTCGCATTTATTGGGCACAAATGGTATTGAAATTTTAATCCTAGACATTTTACAGTTCTCCAAATACCTTTCAATCCACACCATTTTATCATTCTCAGTGTGGAAGTCTGCAGTTATATTCAGGTTACAAAAGGATTACTATTGTACTTGAGTATTAACTGTCTGACACAGCCTCCCTGGAAAATTCTCAAGCTGGTCACAAAGCATTTAAGACTCTCAATCGTTGAGTGCCGAGGGACCAGGGATGAGCTGAACGCTGGGACTCTGGCCAGTGGCCAAGGGGGTGAGCTGGGCCTCTTGGCCCCGTGGGGCAGGGAGAAAGAGAGAGAGGGCCAAGGGAGCAAGGAGACATGGGCTTGTGGTCTCAGGGCTGGGATGTGCTGGTGTCCAGGGGATGAGGGCTCCAGCTGTGTAGACGGAGGGGCTGGCTCCAGGCAGTGACATCTGAGGATGTCTGGTGGAGGGCGGGATATGAGGAAGAGGTGGTTATCAGCATGAAGTTCATCAGATGTCTTTCCTGACTGAAGAGGGGGTGGCTCACGATGGCTCAGAGATCTTGAATAAACGAGCTTCATCCACTGGCTTGCTTTCATGCCCTTCAATGTGCTCCAAGAGTGCTGAGTCACTCCAAGCAGGGGCTTTGGAGTAAGACATCCCCAACATCAATAGCATCCTGACCACCTGTTAGCGGTTGGGCCTGGCCCAGCTGGGGGCCCACTTACAGGTTCATCCATTCACCAACTACCTATTAACGGCCTGCCTCGTGACGGGCCTTCTAGATCTGACGTCTTCCACTTAAACAGCCCCATCTTTCTGCTTCAGCGCTCGTGCTGCCTGGAGTGAGCCCCTCTGCTTACACTGTTGGGACCCTCATCTCTTAAACATAGCTCTCTCCACCACAGAACACTGGGTGCTCTCCATCTCGGGCATCTATGAGAGACGCGCAGATCCAGCTGCCCTTGTGACCTGTGTTTTTACACTGGGTGAGAGATGACTGGACAAATAAGATGACTGTGCAGAGTAACCGGGCCCCTGAATCAACAGGGCTAGGGGCACACCTCGTGATGGCCTTGCAACTCTTCTATAAATCTAAAATGATTTCAAAATAAAAACGTAATGAGAAAACCAAGGTCGTGGTAGTTGGTGGGGAACTTGTCCCTGATGGACAGGGACAAGACACTGTATTGCTGGGATGGGAAGCGTGGAGGATGAGGAACTCCCAGCCCTGCCCAGAGCCTCGGGAGGACACATCGGCAGTGGGTCCTCAGGTGCTTTCTTTCCCATAAAATGAAGCAGAGGGCAGGGAGGCGCAAGGTGGATAATACACATGAAGCAGTTCATCAAGATCCTTCTCGAAGTTTTGCCAAGCCCCAGGTCTCACGCACAAGACCCTCAGTGGGACGCCCATGATAGAAGCTCCTGAAACAAAGTGAGTTCTGATCCAGTTACACAGCTTCTGCAGAGTGGAGCTGACGAACACATCTTGAAAGAGTGCCGGTGCGCTGTCTGAAGTAGATTAAGGCTTTGAAATACCCGCAATTACAGAGGGAAAACGGCAGATGCGCCTGAACTTGCCCCTCAACCAATGAAAACCATGCCACGTGCCAAAGAGTCACCCTGGCCAGCATTCTAATCCTTTGGACAGTCCAGTCAAACTGTTAGGAGAGTGACCGCAAGCATTTTAAAATTTCCTCTACCTAAACAAACCGAGTTGATTATAAGCTCCTCCTGGAAGTTTTGTCAGTTCTGTTTCCAACACAAGTGAATTGTTAAATTGAGTACTTAATAGCATATTCAAATGCCCCAAGGCTGGATAAATCCAAACCTGGAGTCCTGCACCGCTCACCACCCAGCCACAGAAAGGAAGAAGGGATGGTTTCCATGGTATCCCAGCTGTGATGCTCCCAGGCCTGGAAGGTTATCACCCAGGCCTCAGAGACTTAGAGAAACACTCTTTGAATATAATAGAACTCACTGAGAAGCTGCCTGTCTTAAAACAAGGGTCCAACCTCTGGGCCATAGGCCATGTGGACATTAGAATAGAAAGAAAGTGTGTAATGGGGCTTCCTCGATGTCTCAGCAGGTAAAGAATCCATCTGACAGTGCAGGAGATGCAGGTCATCCCTGGGTGGAGATCCCCTGGAGCAGGAAAGGGCAACCCACTCCAGTATTCTCACCTGGAAAATCCCATGGACAGAGGAGCCTGGTGGGCTGCGGTCCATGGAGTCGAAAAGAGCGGGACACAACTGAGCAACTAAGCACACAGCAAAGTACACAATAAATGTGCTGTGCTTGAGTCATCCTGAAACCTCCGCCACACCCTAGGCCATGGAAAGACTGTCGTCCATAAAACCAATCCCTGGTGCCAGAAGGGTTGGGGACCGCTGTCTTAGAAGAAAGGAGAAGTGCCATGAAATCCAGGTCTCCTTAGCTTGCCTCTGCCTGTGGGGCCCTAGGAGAGGCAGTACGCCCGCATCCTTGATTTTGCGGGGAGAAGGGAAGACTTTGTGGGGTTTCCTCTTCAATAATCAAACTGAAGTTGCACGGACCAAATACAAAGAATGTATTAGTGCCCTGGACCTTTTTCCTCCCAGGCGCTTAGGAGCAGAGAGCGACAGTTGTTTACTCTCCTGAAGGCAAAATGTTCCCACCACTGAACCCTTCCCTTTTCACCTACATATACCAACATCTTATTCCAAAAGAAGTCCTTTGGGACTGATTGTTTTTCCCCTCTAAGAGGCTTTATTTCTAAATATTCCAAAGAGAACTGGGAGGCAGACTGTGCCAGTACTTGTAGAATGTTGTGCAACCTTTTAAAGAAATTGAATAACAACATTATTTGCTGAGGACAGTATTTACTATCTATATACATAGATAATGAAGCCATCTCTCAGCTTTTTAATTGGTTGCACAACATCCCCCCAGCAGTATATGCAGTCAGGATGGTTTCTTATGAGCTTTGCTTAAGTATTTATATACTGGTATTCCTTTTAGATGATGCAAATAAAATTTTTATTTGTGCTGCATGGATAGACAGAATAAATTATACACAGCTGTGAGATATCAGAATGTATTTTATGGAGTGATCTTGTTGACAAACCGTAAAAGCAGGCCGCACATTCAAGCCCTAGAAACCCAGGGGGAAAAAATATGACCTTAGAAAACATACAGCTTGCTACATTTTGTTTTTGCCAATATTTGGGCATCAACAAAACTCAGTTGACTAAATAAAAAAATGTGACTAGCTTATCTTGGGGGAGGAACTCCCAGCTTTCTTTCTGCTGAGTAACCAGATACACAGACAGTCCTTTTGATAAAATGGCCACTTTGCTTCAGTCTCACAAATGATGCTCCCAGGCCTGGAAGGTTATCACCCAGGCCTCAGAGACTTAGAGAAACACTCTTTGAATATAATAGAACTCACTGAGAAGCTGCCTGTCTTAAAACAAGGGTCCAACCTCTGGGCCATAGGCCATGTGGACATTAGAATAGAAAGAAAGTGTGTAATGGGGCTTCCTCGATGTCTCAGCAGGTAAAGAATCCATCTGACAGTGCAGGAGATGCAGGTCATCCCTGGGTGGAGATCCCCTGGAGCAGGAAAGGGCAACCCACTCCAGTATTCTCACCTGGAAAATCCCATGGACAGAGGAGCCTGGTGGGCTGCGGTCCATGGAGTCGAAAAGAGCGGGACACAACTGAGCAACTAAGCACACAGCAAAGTACACAATAAATGTGCTGTGCTTGAGTCATCCTGAAACCTCCGCCACACCCTAGGCCATGGAAAGACTGTCGTCCATAAAACCAATCCCTGGTGCCAGAAGGGTTGGGGACCGCTGTCTTAGAAGAAAGGAGAAGTGCCATGAAATCCAGGTCTCCTTAGCTTGCCTCTGCCTGTGGGGCCCTAGGAGAGGCAGTACGCCCGCATCCTTGATTTTGCGGGGAGAAGGGAAGACTTTGTGGGGTTTCCTCTTCAATAATCAAACTGAAGTTGCACGGACCAAATACAAAGAATGTATTAGTGCCCTGGACCTTTTTCCTCCCAGGCGCTTAGGAGCAGAGAGCGACAGTTGTTTACTCTCCTGAAGGCAAAATGTTCCCACCACTGAACCCTTCCCTTTTCACCTACATATACCAACATCTTATTCCAAAAGAAGTCCTTTGGGACTGATTGTTTTTCCCCTCTAAGAGGCTTTATTTCTAAATATTCCAAAGAGAACTGGGAGGCAGACTGTGCCAGTACTTGTAGAATGTTGTGCAACCTTTTAAAGAAATTGAATAACAACATTATTTGCTGAGGACAGTATTTACTATCTATATACATAGATAATGAAGCCATCTCTCAGCTTTTTAATTGGTTGCACAACATCCCCCCAGCAGTATATGCAGTCAGGATGGTTTCTTATGAGCTTTGCTTAAGTATTTATATACTGGTATTCCTTTTAGATGATGCAAATAAAATTTTTATTTGTGCTGCATGGATAGACAGAATAAATTATACACAGCTGTGAGATATCAGAATGTATTTTATGGAGTGATCTTGTTGACAAACCGTAAAAGCAGGCCGCACATTCAAGCCCTAGAAACCCAGGGGGAAAAAATATGACCTTAGAAAACATACAGCTTGCATACATTTTGTTTTTGCCAATATTTGGGCATCAACAAAACTCAGTTGACTAAATAAAAAAATGTGACTAGCTTATCTTGGGGGAGGAACTCCCAGCTTTCTTTCTGCTGAGTAACCAGATACACAGACAGTCCTTTTGATAAAATGGCCACTTTGCTTCAGTCTCACAATATATGTGTGTGTGTGTGTGTGTGTGTCTTGCTTAGTCGTGTCCGACTCTTTGCAACCCCATAGACTGTAGCCCACCAGGCCCCTCTGTCCATGGGATTCTCCAGGCAAGAACACTGGAGTGGGTTGCCACTTCCTTCTCCAAAAGAAACTACAGAAAGAAAGAAAGTAAAGTTGCTCAGTCGTGTCCAACTCTTTGCAACCCCATGACTGTAGCTTAGCAGGCTCCTCCATCCATGGAATTTTCCAGGCAAGAGTACTGGAGTGGGTTGCCACTTCCTTCTCCATCAGTTTCGCAATAGAAAGAAGATATCAGATATTTAGGTTTCTAACACAATCTTCTTCAGTGACAATCAGCACTGCTTTCCCATGAGACATGCCTGTGCCTACTATGCTTGTCTGAGTTTGTCATCTTCAGACTTGATTATGGCTGGTGAAGGGGGAAGTCATAAACCTAGTTCCTTAAGCAAGAATCTTTGCAGTGATGGCTTTTAAGGCTTTGGAAAAGCCAGCAATAAGGCCCTCCCCTATCATGCCTTCAGATCCTCCCCACATGAGTCACCCAGAGCCTGGCTATCCGTGGAAGTCTTGCCTCTTTCCTGATCTGTCTGGCCAAGCCTCCCTGGCCTGACTTACTAAGGGTCATCCAGACCACCCTGCTGTCCACCTAAGAGCTTCAGCTTCCTTACAGAGGAGATTGACCGAGTTTTGAGATACTGAACAATAAACATCTTGAAGCCACAAGACCCAGCCCTGGTCTTGACTCGTCTTTGATTTACTGCCCTTGATCAAAGCCTACATCTAAGGTGCTACCCTCTGCAAAAGGGGGATCACATTCTCTCCCCTCCTAATCCCAATAGGGTTGCATGCTGGCATGCTAAGTCACTTCAGTCGTGTCCTACTCTTTGCAACTCTATGGACTGTAGCCTGCCAGACTTCCTCGGGATTTCCCAGCAAGAATACTGCAGAGAATTGCCATGCCCTCCTCCAGGAGATCTTCCTGACCCAGGAATCGATCTCACATCTTGTCTCCTGCATTGGCAGGTGGGTTCTTTACCACTAGCACCACCTGGGAGGGCTCGATTCTCATTGGGTTAGGAAGCTCAACTATAAGTAAGAACAGTCAAAGGGCTTCTGAAAAGCTTAACACATAAAATCAGTCTAGGATGTCTGAATCCAAGTTTACAGACTTGTAGGCAGTGTTTCTCCAACCAAACAGGCTAACAGTGAGAAGATGACAGCTTCATGCCTGTCGTTAGAAGGTACGGGGGTTAAGGTGCTTGGGAGGCATCCATTCAAGTTATCCAGTGAGCCAGTGGGAAAATAACCTCTGGTGAGACTTCTAGCCAAGATGAAACTTAAAACGCTAACCTAGAGTTCTGGCTTTAAAGCAAAATCACTATCAGTGCCAGCATGAACCTAAGAGAAGAGGATTCATCTGAGGTACATAAAAGAGAATTGAGATAAACAGTCCTTAGGAAATCTAGGTGGGGGTAAAAACTGAGACACCTGCAAAAGAATCTGAGGACAAGGCCCTGGAAACTCACGACGCATTTTTTTGTAATCCCAGAGAGCTAAAGAAAATCTTATTGGTTTGATTGAGCAGGGTCTTGGTCCAGGGGAATATGGTGGCAATGTTCCCATAAAGGACAAATATATTTCCTTGGTTCAGATTCCTATCTATGCTGCTAAGCGGCTTCAGTCGTGTCCGACCCTGTGCGACCCCATAGACGGCAGCCCAATAACAACATCACTCTCTCATCTCATCTGCAAGCTCCAAGGGTGATAATTAGGAGTGTGATTAGTTTTAAATGTTGGTATAGCTCAAGGATGTTCAAAAGAACCATGGCAAAAGTTAATCTTAAAAAGAGTAAGTTCACAGTGGAAAAGCACTATGTCAGCCAGATGATCAAGGTCAACATCAGCAGCCACAGTCCTCCCATCGGCATGCACTCATCGGATATGATGAAAACGCCCTTCGCCTCTGATCGAGCTAATCCCGAGACAAGTGCCAATCAGGTCTTCCTATGTCGTATCTGGCCAGCACACCTCAAAACCGCCATGGTCATCAACACAAGGACAGTCTGAGAAACTGTCACAGCTAAAAGGAGGCAGAGGAGACATAAGGACTGCCTGTGTTGAGGACTCCGGCCTGGGGTTGAGGAACAGAAAAGGAGTGTTAGGTAAAAAGTAAGGAGATTGGAATAAAGTATGAACTGGAGTTAAAGACATTATGTCAATATTGGCTCATTAATTTTACCAATTGTACAGTTCTCAGGTAAGATGGTAAGAGGGGGAGCTAGTTATGGGGTACAGGTGCATGCGTGCCAAGCCGATTCAGTTGTGTCCGACTCTGCAGTCCTATGAACTAAAGCCCACCAGGCTCCTCTGTCCATGGGATTTCCCAGGCCAGAATGCTGGAGTGGGTGGCCACTTCCTGCTCCAGGGGATCTTCCCGACCCAGGGATCGAACCCGTGTCTCTTGCAGCTCTTTCACTGCAGGTGGTTTCTTTACCGCTGAGCCGCCACAGAAGCCTATGGGGTGGGTACAGGGGAACTCTCTATACTCTCTTCCCCATCTTCTTGCAAATATAAAAATAAAGTCTATTAGTCATCACTTGAGGACTTAGCCTGCACCATGCAAGAAGACTGCATGTCATTCTAGAGCAGTCCAGTATCAAAGGACTCAGAGATGGAGGGCTGTTATCACCAGGGGCTCCAAACTCCAGCAAACTGGAGTCTCTGCCCTCATCTCTCTTCCAACGTTGCTGTTTGTTCAGATGGAGGAAAGATGCAGTAACTGCGGTCACGTGAAAGGTATAAAGCAGTTAACTGACAAGGTTTCCTAGAGTAAAAAAAGGCAGAGCGTGCAAAAGCAGTTGATCCTTAGGCAGTGGAAAGGCGCCTCGAAATACACCCGGAGAGCTCCTCAGAACACGGGAAGAAGTTGCTATAACAACGTCACCTTTTTTCTGGTTCTTGGCGGCAAGACTCTGAATAGTACAGAAGTGAAAAGTTGGTTTAGGAAGGTTACACCAAGTGACAGTCACACAAATACTTTGATGAAGGATGCTGAAACAGAACCAGATTCGCTCAGAGCCTAAGGTTGCAGCTATCCACGCTGGAAGGCTAAATTATCAAGATACAGCCTGATGGAACGGAGGCAGCTGCAGTATTTTGAGTCAGAAGAGGCAGTATTTTGTGCACCCCCAGCGGCTACATGGATGCCCTGGGGCTAGCCTCTCGCCCTCCCTGATACACAGATCCTTTAGGTGTCCAGGAAGACGCTGTCCACTGCCGAAGGCTGGTGACAGGGTCAACACACATCATGGGTGCAAAGTGTAGGTGGGTGTGATTTAGCTTAGCTTTTTGCTTTTGCTTTGGTTTAATCAATCTTTGGAAAGAAATACACAAAAATGCTCGCGCAGGTTTTTTCCTCTGAGTGTTGGGGTTTCAGTCCAGTGTGATTCTTCATGTTTATACGTGTCTCTGATTTTTCTATGAACAGACATATTACGTCTGCGATGGACAAAAAATTTAAAAACTCAATCATTTGAACTCATGATGACAAACCCACTGATTTATGATGTTTCACTTTCTTGTCAGCTTTCCTGGCATGGCACATTCACTGCCTTGGGCATGCTAGAGGACACAGCCCATTTGGAAATAAAAGCAATCAAGTACTAAGAAACAATTACAATTTTGAAAAGATGGTTTATACGTCATTTCAAAATTCAAAGAAAGCTAGTTATTGCTTCCCATAAATGTTTCAAATGGATTCATACCCGAAGCATAAGTTGTCTCTACGACGCATAAAATTAACTTTTCCTGCCTAAAGTGTCTCCTATCTGCAAAACCATTTACAACATTAACTTACATTTTAGACTCCTTTGCTGGTCATTGTAAACTAGTGCAGGTCCTATTTTATAAATGGTGAGACTGAACTAAGAATTTATACTGGTTATTTCTAATATTTCCCAATAATAAATGGCAGAGTTAATAACAAAACCCAAGCCCTCTCATTTCATATGCATTCATTCACTTTGTCCTTCATCACAGGGACAAAGAGATGCTGCAGGAATTTATTTGTAATACTTTGGATGGTGGAAGATGGGGGTCAGAATTTTCAAACAATGATGTAAGGGGAAAATGGAATCAATTATTAAAATCTTACTACAGGAGCAACTTTTGGAAGTGGAGAACAAAAAGACAGGAACAGAAACGTATTTGTTCCCTTCGCTACTGCAAAAGCACTGGATGGAAGTAAACAACAACGATAGGGCAGCCATTTAGCGTCTACACTAAAGACCATGGACCCAATGGCGCGAACATCCTTGCTGTATCATCATCATCCTGGACCATCTTCTGCCGAGTCGCTTGGTCATGCCCAGCTCTTTGCAAACCAGTGGACTGTGGCCTGCCAGGCTCCTCCTCTGTCCAAGGGAGTCTCCAGGCAAGAATACTGGGGTGGGCTGCCATGCCCTTCTCTAGAGGATCTTCCCGATCCAGGAATCAAACTTGGGTCTCCCGCCCTGCAGGCAGATTCCTTACCATCTGAGCCACCAGGGAAGCCCTTTTCTGCTGAAACACACCCTCAACTTGGCAGCACTTGGTGGCTTTGGTTTTCTTCTCCTTCTCTAGCCAGATCTTGCCTTCTCCACTCATATTCCTTTCTCCCGCCTCCCTTGGGGGGACTAGAACGTCTCCCAAGTCTCAGCTCTTGAACATCTTCCCACCCTACTCTTAGGGTTCCCGAGAGAACTCATTAATTTTTAAATTGATGTTGCACAAATCGGTATTTTTCCATTTGGCTAGTTCACCCAAGTGCAGTTTGTAATACAGTATCTACCAGACACTAATTTCAATGTTTCGGCACCATCATCATCTCAAACTCAGCACGTTTAAAAACCAAAGGCTTCATTCTGTCCCCCAGTCAGAAAGCAAAACACTGCCATCATACATGTCTTGCCAGAGTCACCGCCATTCACCACTGCCTGCATCACAGGGCTCAGCAACGTCTTTGACACCTTTTTTTTTTTTTTAATCACTCCAGCTGGGTATTTTATGCTTTGTTTTTGTTTTCTTCTGTTTTCTCAAAACTCTCCTACTTTCTAGCTGAATCCTTCTTGGTAGACTCATCACCTGAAGCGCCCTCTACTACTCCAGTCTCAAAGGACAGGATACATTTGATAAAAGCAAAAGTCTAAGACAGGGTTCTCTATCAAGAGAACATGAACACAAAGGCCTTAATGCCGGAGAGAGCTTAGTGTGTCCTAGAGCAGAAAGGGTCAGTATGGCTAAAATGAAGTATGAAATGGCATGGACAGAGGTGTGAGCTCAAGTACACAGGGTAGACAAGGCCTAGATCATGCCAAGCCTTCTAAGGTAGCATTTGGGTTTTGTTTGGAGTGCAGTAGAAAGGCATCATGGGATTTTATGTAGAGTAAATCTGATTCATTTTGTAAAAATTCTCTGCCAGAGAATGGAGTGTGTGAAGACTGGAGAAGAACATATACATGAGAACTATTCATAGAGCAAAATGTAATGCTGAGCACAGATCCTACAATTAACAAATACTTCTAGATGACAACAATGAACACTAATTAAACAAGTTGTTGTTATTTAGTTGGTAAGTCGTGTCTCTTTGCGACCCCATGGACTAATGCCCACCAGGCTCCTCTGTCCATGCAATTTCCCAGGCAAGAATACTAGAATGGATTGCCATTTCCTTCTCCAGGGGATCTTCCCGACCCAGGGATCAAACCTGCATCTCCTGCATTGGTAGGCACATTCTTTACCATTGAGACACCAGGGAAGACCCAATTTAGCAAGTGTTGTGCACCAAACCCCATTCTAAGTGTCACCTGTTTAAACCTCATAATGACCCTTGGATGTTTACCGTCATTTAGTAGATGAGAAAGCTGAGGCACAGAGAAGCTATGAAATTTGCCTGTGGTCCAAAACACTATAAAGCCACCCAGACAGCCCACCCAGACAGCCAAGTACTAGGATCTATGCTCCAGCCACACCTTGTGATAAACAAGCATCCCTCTGTCCAGCAAACACTTGGAACAAAATTCAGATTCCTTCCTGAGTTCTGCAAGTTCTGGAACCCCAACCCCTGAGAGTTCCATTTTGCCAGCTCTGTTTTGACCGCACTGACCATCCTCTGACCCATCATATGTCCAGCTATGTCTGACTTCATGTCCTTGGTTTTTGCTGTTTCTTCTGCTGAGAACACCCTACTCTCAAACCTCTGCTGGCCCTCAAATCTCATTACTTATGTCTCAGCTCAAATGTTAGCACCTCAGAGGGGCTACCCAACTTCAGAACCTTCCTTTTACCCCACGTTTCTCTCCAGCCCATCATCCTATTCTGTTCCCTTAATGGTACTTACAAGCATCCAAACTCGTTTAATCATTTTGTTTCCACTACTCCACTCCCAAATCTAAATCTAAATCTAAATCTAAATCGGCAAGTGGTAGGGGCCTTATTTGAGTGGTTCAGTTGGTAAAGAATCTGCCTGCAATGCAGGAGACTTGGGTTAGATCCCTGGGTGGGGAAGATCCCCTGGAGGAGGACATGGCCACCCACGCCAGTATTCTTGCCTGGAGAATCCCCATGGACAGAGGAGCCTGATGCGCTACCATCTGTGGGGTTGCAAAGAGTCAGACACAATTGAGCAAGTAAGCACAAAAGGGCCTTATTTATCAAATTCAATGTTCTGTCTTCATACGCAGACAAGATTTGGTTAATGAATTATGACCAAACAAATTACAAGTGCTCATGACCTTGGGATCATAATGACAGCAGGGTGGGGTCCCGGGGTGTGGTTCTCATCGCAGAGGCTCTGATCGGTGACTGATTTTTAGCTCACCCAGCATTGTCTGGCTCCTCGCAGGTTTATGCACAGATCCAAACCCAGGAGAGCCTTCTTTATAAGCCAGAATTTCAACTTACTTTTAATGAAAAAGAACTGGCAAGTCAGCCAGAATCCTCATCTAAAGCACTGGGTTCATTATCTCCCCAGCAGGAAACCTTCCTTGAAAAGCCAAATTAAAATCAGAACAGAGAACTAAAGGACGGGAGCAGAAAGTGTCATCCCGGAAGCCTAATATTTCCTTGTCTACTCAAGAGTGTGGACCTGACATGCTAACCAAGGAGGCACTGAGTCCCAGCGAGGGCAGCTGCCCACCCAGGGGCTTGACCACAGGCTGATTATTTGAACCTGAGTGCATTTTCTACAGACTCGCTGAGTTCTCAAAGGCGGGCTCACCAACACTTGTGAAATTATAACGTGCTTGAATCTCATACCATCCTTTAGAAACACTTCATTTTCTTTATGAAAACCGTGCTCTAAGTTGTCACTCAGGGAAGTTTCTAGGCCTAAATCCCATGTGCATTTATGAGAAAATATATTCTGAATTCGAAAATGCAATACTGGGGACCACATCCCATGTCCTGCTTTCCTTCTCCACCTGCTGGGAATTCAACTGTGTGGATTCTG
This sequence comes from Madoqua kirkii, assembly GCA_006408675.1. Taxonomy (NCBI): domain Eukaryota; kingdom Metazoa; phylum Chordata; class Mammalia; order Artiodactyla; family Bovidae; genus Madoqua; species Madoqua kirkii. The sequence continues at coordinate 4,000 of SJYC01128889.1, read as the reverse complement.
CAACTCGAGCCAGAATGTTGGGGAGGGGGACAGCGGAGGGCAGAGCAATGCAGGACAGGGAGGCCTGGGCTGGAAGGAGGGTGAGCACGGGGTTGATGAGTTGGAGAACACCTGCCTGAGTCCTAAGGACCACGGGGCAAGCGTGGCTGTCTGAAGACAGGTGCTGATTTCTATGACTTTAATTTTCTAGTTGTTGACTCTGTCCATTGAATTTGGGAGGTCCCTAATTTAAATAGTCACACAGGACACCCCAAATGATTTGCCACAGGATTGAAGTCTTGCGTTTGGGAAAGTTTCAGTTCTGTGTGATTTGACAAATACTGGCTAGGCTTCTAAAATGAAGCAGAATGGCATTTAATAATTTTGATTAGAAATACTTTTGTTCTCAGTTCTCGAAAATGAACAATGTGCTTATCTGTCTTTAAGTCCATGCTTCATCTCACACAGGTAAAGCTAAAGAAGAAAACTGTTCAGTTTAGGAAACTTTCGACAATTTCCTCTCAACAACACCCAGCTTTATTCTGACATAATCTCACAGGTGAGAGAACTTGCCCGTCCTTTGCTGGCCATCAAGTTTCTTAGGAGGGCAGGTGTTCTGGTAGGCTGAGCGTCATGGCATGTGAAGTCACCAGTTGCATCCGACTCTGCGACCCTGTGGACTGTAGCCTGCCAGGCTCCTCTGTCCACGGGATTCTCCAGGCAAAAGTACTGGAGTGGGCTGCCATTTCCTTCAACCCAGGGACCGAACGTCTTCTGCACTGGCAGATGGGTTCTTTACCACTAGCGCCCCCTGGGAAGCAAGCGTCATTGCCCTCATTTAAAATTCACACTAACGATGCGTTCAATATTCTAAACAGGCTTTCCGTTCTCTGTGAAATTAGCACTGATTACCACCTGAGTATGACAAGGCTGCTGACAACACTGGGAACTGTCTTTCCCTGTTGCTGTTTCTGGTCACCCAGTGTGGCCAGTTGAGTCAGCAAGAGGAGACACAGCTTTCCACGGGCACCCTGAACGGATGGAGGCAGGTGGAGAGTGGACAGAGTTGCCTCCTGCCTTTCTGGATCTGAACTAGGACTATTCCTCATCCATTCAGCAATGACCAGGCCATGGCAGGGTAACAACTCAGTAGACAAATATTACAAAGAAAAGGCCCTATAAAAATATGAGCCCGCTGGTAAAGAAAAAAACATATATTTGTCATTACAATGTGCATTTATTTGTCACTGAGGTTGAACTTTTTCATTTTTTTCAGTTATTTTCTTGTCTTACTTTGAGGATTATTTGCTCATGTCTATTGCTCTTGATGAAAGTGAAAGAGGAGAGTGAAAAGTTGGCTTAAAGTTCAACATTCAGAAAACGAAAATGATGGCATCCAGTCCCATCACTTCATGGAAAATAGATGGGGAAACAGTGGAAACAGTGTCAGACTTTATTTTGGGGGGCTCCAAAATCACTGCAGATGGTGACTGCAGCCATGAAATCAAAAGATGCTTACTCCTTGGAAGGAAAGTTATCACCAACCTAGAGAACATATTTAAAAGCAGAGATATTACTTTGCCAGCAAAGGTCCATCTAGTCAAGCCTATGGTTTTTCCAGTGGTCATGTATGGATGTGAGAGTTGGACTGTGAAGAAAGCTGAGCGCTGAAGAATTGATGCCTTTGAACTGTGGTGCTGGAGATGACTCTTGAGAGTCCTTTGGACTGCAAGGAGGTCCAACCAGTCCAGCCTAAAAGAGATCAGTCTTGGGTGTTCTTTGGAAGGAATGATGCTAAAGTTCAAACTCCAATACTTTGGCCACCTCATACAAAGAGTTGACTCACTGGAAAAGACTCTGATGCTGGGAGGGATTAGGGGCAGGAGGAGAAGGGGACAACAGAGGATGAGATGGCTGGATGGCATCATTGACTTGATGGATGTGAGTCTGAGTGAACTCTGGGAGTTGGTGATGGACAGGGAGGCCAGGCGTGCTGCAGTTCATGAATCGGACACAACTGAGCAACTGAACTGAACTGAACTGATTGCCACTTTAAAAAAATTCTTTTCCATTATGGTTTATTAGAGGATATTGAATATAGTTCCCTGGGCTATACCGTAGTACTGGTGTTTATCCATTCTATTGGACTGGTCATTTTTAATGGATCTAATTTTTTCTAAGTTATGTACGAGCAACTATGAATTAAGAATATTAAACAGGTTTATTTCTAAAACAAAGAAACAACTGCTGAGTCAACCAGACTTCTCCCATAAGAGTTGAGGCTGACCGTCACACACCCACTGGAGATTTGTCTTCTACTCTTCAGAGGGGCATGTTGGTAGGCCATGTTGGATAACAGCCAACAGCATTTCAACGTTCCGTGTGAATTAAGGATCATTCAAGCTCTGCCTTTCAACAAAAGTGGGGCCTTTCTAATGTATACAATGGAGGACATTGCACTTCACCCCTAGACTAGGTGAGAAAATTCAAGGAGATGGCTTGTGGAAAGACCCGTACGTGGCAGCACTCAGCTAGAAGCAGCTATCACAGAAGCAAGGAAGGAAGCAAGCTTTTACGAGGGTCAATTTCCTTGCAACTTTCATGACGTGTGTTCCTTCCTGAAATTAATCTTGACTCTGCCCTCAAGGATCACAAAATCTAGTGCACGAAAAGATGATATCTTTAAGAGCAACCAGAGCTAAATTAGGAAACAAGATGGGGCTGAGATGGTCCAGGAAGCCTCCACGAAAGGGGTGCCAATTATACCAGGCTTAGAAGAGTTGGATGTGGGCACTCACATGTGGGGGAAGGGATGTGAGGAAGAGAAGGGAGAAAGAAAAAGGCTTCCTAGACTTATACCCCATGTCCACCTACACGACACAGAAATGAGAGAAAATATGAGGAAATGGATGTATAGACACCCAGGTGGCAAAGAACCCACCTGCAATGCAGGAGACATAAGAGATGCGGGTTCGATCCCTGGGTCGGGAAGATCCCCTGGAGAAGGAAACGGCAACCCACTCCAGTATTCCTGCCCGAGAAATCCCATGGACAGAAAAGCCTGGAGGGCTACAGTCCGTGGGGTCGCAAAGAGTCAGACACGACTGAAGCAACTTAGCACACACTCAAGAGGAGGAAAAAGGTATTGGCCCAGGTTCAATCAGAAGTGCAATAGAGGCGACCTATTACCGCTCTGTTTTCAGACTTTGCTCAAATAGCACATTTGTTTTTATTATATGGAAGGGCTGGACTGAGATCTCCTCCATCTTCATCTCAAGAAACCTTCATCACTGAGGAATTTTCTTTGAGAGTCACTGTTTAGGACAGTGGATAATAAATTAGGATCTATGCAGTGCTGCCAAATGTAGAAAACAAAAATCTGACCTCTAGCTCTATCTGAATTTCAGACAAATAGCAAATGATTATTTTTCAGTATAAGTATGTCCCATGCAATGGTGGGGACATACTTATACTGAAAAACGACTTGATGTTTATCTGAGACTCAAGATTGAGTTAAAAGACCCCTGTTTCACTTGGCTGTGCTGGATTCAGGCTTCCTTGAATAGCTTAGCAGCCTAAGAGCCAAAAATTTTCAACCAATTATTAGTAACACATTCTGGATTCGAAATTTGAAGTTAACATGTGAATATCTGGAACGGAATTATTCTCCCTCCTTTCAAGGTGTCTGACAATATTGTCTGTGGCACAGAATGAAACCAAATCACCTAGTGACATATTTTAAAGGAGGGAAGAAGAGCTTAAGCTCACTGGAGAACACACCTCTTAAGTAACTGGATCCTCTTAATCTCCTGGCTTGTCTAACCCAACTGCTAGAAGACAAAGTCTAAACACAATAAAGAGTTTCATTCAAGAGTCCACATGACTCTATCCATCACCGAAGCACATGTCTGGCACGGACTGAAAGCCAAAAGCAGTCTAACAAATATTTCAAAACTGAATTTATATCTTTCTAACACATGGTTTATATACGGTTGTAATACCTAGAGAGCTTTGCAGTTCT
>SJYC01128888.1:0-21249 GCA_006408675.1 Madoqua kirkii | reverse complement strand
TATAAGAGACAGGGGGTGGGCGGGTGTGAGCCTTGGAGAAGCCACATGCCTTATCAGAGCTCACACCCCTGGCAACTGGCAGAGGGTCAGCTCACACGCCGGGGCGTCACCTTGACGTGGTCACCTGAGACCAGACTCGCTGTGGTCTGGGGTGTCAGCCAATCCCCAAAGCCCTCCCCCTTTCACCTTCCAGAATTTCCTGTTCCTGCTGGCCTCGCATTTGATGGCAACACCACACCGCCACCTCCTCCCCAGTGGGTCCCAATCAGCTGCTAGAGTTAGAGGAAACGGGGCTTAGTGATGGCCAGGCTTTCAAGAGACACCAGCATGAGGCGAGGAGGCACCCAAGACTGTGGCCCTGGGGCCCTAGGTGCCAAGCTCTCCTCTCCTGGCACGAAGCTGGCACCCAGCAACCAATGTCCGCCGACTTTTCACTTCTGACCCTTGACTTTCCCCTCCAACTTCAGATTTCCTGGGCCCACCTGGACCTCCCAGACGTGGTCCGATGTGACTGGTCCTCCAACAGCAAGGCACTCTGCTGGCCCTGCCCAAACAGGCGGGGCCTCCAGTTGGACAGACAGGTCGCCTCAATGGACGTCACCTTGCCTGCTTGAAGTCCAGCAACTCCTACCCACCTGGTGGTGGTGATCTACTTGCAGAGTCGTGTCAGACTCGTTTATGAACCCATGGACTACAGGCTACCAGGCTCCTCTGTCCATGGCATTTCCCTGGCAAGAATACTGGAATGGGTTGCCATTTCCTTCTCCAGGGGATCTTCCAGACCCAGGGATCGAAACTACAACTCCTGTATTTCAGATGGTCTCCTGCATTGCAGGCAGATTCTTCACCGCTGAGCCACCAGGGAATGGCCCAGATGATTCTGCAAGGAGCAACTCTATCCTGCCCTGGGCCCTCGTAGTGCTGTGTCTCATTTTCCGGACATGAGCCTGTGCCAGGGAAGGTGGTCATCACCTGGCTGCCTGGGAGCTGGCCCCTTGAGAGTGTGGGTGTCTTGCTCTCCTCTGCAACCACAGCACCTCGGTCCTTACCGAATGCTAAACAAATGTGCTGAACAAGCATACTAGAGACAGAGAGGAGTTCCAGACGGTGTAAGCTCGTGTGCACGAACACACTGCCTGGCTGATGGCCCAGGTCCAGGGTCCAGGAAGAAAGTGCCAAGCTCCCCGCTGATGAGACAAAGCCCCCATCTGTGCACGGTGTGCCCAGCCAGGGTTCAGTTGGCTTCAGGGGTTGTCTACATGTCCCCTTGATCCCAGCCTGTAGCCTCCACCTGCCTTGGACCTCACACCCAGGGCTGGACCACGGGCAGCCCTGGAGGGTCACAGGGGGGTTCTGGACCCTTCCTTACATTCCTGTAACTTGGCCTCCTCCCCTCTACACAGTTGTGTTAGGATTTCCACTGAAGGAACTCAGAGTTCCAATCTCAGGACACAACACATATCAGGGCCCCTGGAAGGGTCAGACCCACCAGCGGGCTGTGCGCCAGACACAGGCATAGCGTTAGGTCAACGGGGAGACAAGTCATACCCTTCTTGGTTTCCTCTAAAGTCTTCTACTGGGGCCAAAGGCCGTTGGGTACAAGGTGTCTCCCACCTCCCTCGCCCCTGCTAACCACTATTCTCATAGAGGGAGTGGGTCTCCAAGTCAGGGACATCAACAGGCACCATTGCCTGGATTTTAAAAGCAGTGTCTTGTTTTCCTTTAATTTTTTTATACTTATGACAAGTGAAACTAGCCTTCTATTTATAATATGGAAGTACAATTTTCTTCTTGAATAAATTTAAGTAAAATATGTATATTGACTTAAAGGAAAATTTAGGATAAATAAAGAAAAAGAGTATGTAAGTCAACAATAGCACAGGTGATATCCAAGAATAAAATGGTCATGGACTTGCGGTTGCCAGCGGGGTGGGGGTGGGGGGAGAGACGGATCGGAGGTTTGGGATTAGCAGGTGCGAGCTATTATAGAGAGCACGCGTGTGAGCACATGCTGTCGCTTCAATAACGTCCGACTCTTGGCGGCCCTTGGACTACAGCCCGCCAGGCGCCTCTGTCCATGGGATTCTCCAGGCAAGAACACTGGAGCGGGTTGCCACGCCCTCCTTCAGGGGACCTTCCCCACCCAGGGATCAAACCCTTGTCTCCTGAGCCCTCTGCATTGCAGGTGGATTCTCTACCCTCTGAGCCACCTGGGAAGCCATTTAGCACAGGGTACTATATTCCATATCTTATAATAAATAATGGCAAATATGAAAAAGTATATATATATATATATATATGAGAATCACTTTGCTGTACAGCAGAAATTAACACATTATAAATCCTCTAAATTCCAATAAAATAATTTTTAAAATAAATAATTATGTAGGTAAACAGATAGGTATAAGTAAATAGATAGTCATGGAGAACTTAACACCAAATTGGGAAACTTGGCAGTGGATGAACCCTTCAGACCATAGCTGGACGGCATGGCTCTGTGCTGAATTATTTAACGGGCTTGATAAACAAGCAGCCTTTCCCCAAAACAGCAGAGTTGAGATCCTTACTCAGGGTAGGGTACCAGGTGACATGATTGCAGTGCAGGCCATCTGGTGGACTAATGGGCCCAGAGACTCTGACCTTTGAACCTATACTATCGGCCACCAGCCTAAAGAGAAGCACAGAGCTGCTTCTGCTGGGGACACGCCCCTGTTTGGTGATTCCCACCATAATCAAAGCAGGCTTCTCTTTACTGCTCCAGAATATCCATCTTTCATCCATGACACATTTGAGTATCTCCTACATACTATATGGGGCTTCCCTGGTGGCTCAGATGGTAAAGAATCTGCCTGCAATGCAGGAGACCTGGGTTTGATCTCTGGGGTGGGAAGATCCTGTGGAGGAGGGCATGGCTACCCGCTCCAGGATTCTTGCCTGAAGAATCCCATGGACAGGTGGGCTACAGTGCACGGGGTCACAAAGAGTCAAACTGAGTGACTAAGCATGCATGTACGTACAAACCACATACAGCTCATGGGTTCAAAGGGAATCACGACACACTGCCCGTTCTCAGAGGGATGCAACACCTTGAAGAGGCAACGTCTGAGACATGAACTCTGGCACCAAGAAGCTCACAGCATCATGAAGCCATTATTTAACTTGCCAGCCTTTATCAAGCACCTGCCCTGTCTTGGGGTCAAGAGGCATAGGTCACTCGCCAAATTCTGAAAGATTTCACCGTGTAACTAGGGAAGACAATGGTGTCAGACAAAGGCAATAGAGCTCCCGAGGTGAACGCCCACCCCAACCTGGGCAAAGGAGCCAGTCGTGGAGGTGGGAGGTCAGCAGTGTGGGCAGGAGGCTTCCGAGGGACAGAGGGTAGCCGGCAGCAAGGGGGTGCTGCAGGACGGCAGTCAGGACCAAGAAAGCCACATGTGTAAACAGACAGATGGCAAGAAAATGTAGCAGACACTGGGGTTACACGAGTGTGTCATTTTTTCCATTTGATTTGCAGAGAATCTCAACCTGTTTATTAAAGAGCTGAGTTACATGACGGGCTCTGGTTACAGAAAAAGCAAATAAGAGATTTATGACTCTTCTAATGCTACCCACTGTTTGTGAATAGACAAAGCTAACGCAATCCAGGCCTAGCCTGGCCCTGCTCGTGTATGTTTGGGAAGATTTCAGAAGGAGACTTCCAGAGTCCCTAAGAAGAGGGGAAACTGCCTTCTGTAACTGAGCGACGGCTCTGGCACAAGCAGCAAACCATAGGCTTCCAGTGCCCTGACTTGTTGAAACCCAGCCCCGGGGATAATACCCCTTCCCAGGCCTACAGGATCACGTCTTACCCTGGCCAGGGAATCATTCTTATGGCAACCTCCACAGGCCGAGAGGTAACGTCAAAGGCAGGCAGCCATTTGAATTAGAGGATGGAGTTTATAGACATTTCTCCAAAGAAAACATACAGGTGGCCAGGAGCACAGGAAAAGATGCTCAACGTGCCTAATTATTAGAAACACAAATCAAAACTACAACGACATATCATTTCACAGCAGTCAGAATAGCCATCCTCAAAAAGTCTACAAACAATAAATGCTAGAGAGGATGTGGAGAAAAGGGAGCCTTCCTACACTGTTGGTGGGGATGTGGATTGGGGCAGCCTCTGTAGAAAAGGGTATGGAGGATCCACAGAAAATACTAGATTTACTATGTGACCCTGCAGTCCTACGCCTGGGCATATATCTGGAAAAACTACAATTCAAAAAGACACATGCACCCCCGCCATGTTCCCAGCAGCACTATTTGCAATAGCCAAGACGTGAAGGAGACCCTGGCGTCCATCAACAGGTGAATGAACAAGATGTGGTTGGGATACGTAGTGGAATACTATTTAGCCATGAAAAAGGATGGATAATGCCATTTGTAGCAGCATGACACAACTAAAGACGATCAAACCAAGTGAAGCAAGTCAGAGACAGAAGACAAACACCATATGATATCCATCAGATGTAGATTCTAAAATCTGAAAAAACGACCCTATCTGTGAAGCAGAAACAGAATCCCAGGCACAGACAACAGCCTTGTGGTTGCCAAGGGGGAGGGGCGTGGGGAGGATGGAGTGGGGGCTGGACTCAGCAGGTGTGAGGCCCTACTGTACAGCACAGGGAACTCTATTTAATATTCTAAGATAAACCATATGGTAAAGAGAGTAAACAAGGATGCACACATACGTTTAACTGAACGACTTTGCTATACTGCAGTAACTGATACAACATTCTAAATCAACTACACTTAATTAAATTTCATGACAGATTTTAAATAACTTTTATGCTGATAATGAAACTTTTTTTAAAGGGAAAGATATCTGCTGTATTTACTTAGCTGACTTTCCCTTCAATACTCCCTACCGACGCCTCCATAAAAGGCTGCTCCTCCTCTCCTTTGGCATCTATCTTTGGATAGTCCTTTGACCTTCTCAGCCTCACTGTTCTTATCTGAAAAATGACAGATTTATGGCTTGTTACTTGTGCTTCTTGGAGTCCTGAGGATGCAGTACTGGGGTCCTGGGAGTCACTTATATTAAAGCAAAACCCTAAAAAGTATCCTACAGTAATGCTGGTTTATCTATTGCAGTTGGATCCTTGTAAGCCTTGACTTTCATGTAACTAAATAATTTCCTCCTCTGTTCTGGGAGGAAGGACGAGCGAGGACTCAGAAGTAACTACACATGGTACCCGGGAGGCAGTAGATGCTTGATAAACTTTTACAGAGGGAAGGATGAAAAAGGCTGCCAACGGGAGGACTGGGTGCGTTTCTGCCACTTTCTGAATTCCTATAATGCTTACATTCCGTATACCTTACTGGCAGTTATACTTGCAAGTGACATTTAAATGCGACTAAAATTTTCATTGTTAAATTTTTTGAAGAGCAGGGTGTAAACGGAAAAATCATGTTTAATGCTGAGAACAAAAATGAGTTGGCTATTTGAAATGAACGCTCTGTGGACATAGTCTTTGGAGAGAAAAAAAGTATTCATGAACATCTAACTCTTCCAATGTTTCCATTTAAAAAGTGAATCCCTCAGAACTGACTAGGACAGGATTTCAGATAAACACTACCAAGAAGATTTTTTCTTTTTTAAAGGAATACTCAAGAGATGATCAATAGAATTCTAAATCTAGACTCATTTTTTTTCTGGAGTGATGGCAAAATAAGGAGATGGAGGTTTTTCACATATTTATGGTAAAATTTGCATCAGGCTGGGGATTTAGTAGTTCACAGAAAATCTGTCCTGCAAGAGATTTATGCCAATCTTCAAAACAGCAATTCTCCACAGAAGAAGGGAACAAAATGTAAAGGTAGAAAATGTTTAAAATTCGGCCTAGAGAATGGTGGTGATGGTTTAGTCACTCAGCCGTCCGACTCCTGGGACCCCATGGACTGTAGCCCGCAAGTCTCCTCTGTTCTTGGGGTCTCCTAGCCAAGAATACTGGAGTGGGCTGTCGTTTCCATCTCCAGGGAATCTTCTAGCCCAGGGAGGGAGCGCTGGTCTCCTGCATTGCAGGCAGGTTCTTTACTGACTGAGCCACCAGGGAAGCATCTACAGAATGCTACCCATCAAAATACATGAGAAAAGAACCAAAAATTCACCACCAGGAAAAGGTACAATTTTAAATGCTTTTAGGACCAAGAGATAAGAATGTAAATGAACTAAGCATTAAACTATGAAGAAAAAAACAATGAAAATTAAGAGGAAGCAGTTAAAAATAAAAGATAGTTTTAAAGCCAGATATTATTAAAGCCATAAATAAAAGCAACAGATTTGATTAATAAATCCAAGACATAATTCTGATAGACCAAATATCTATCCAAAACTCCAAGTCCAAACAAAGAGAAAGAAAAAGTGGGTATAATTATAGGTGTGTGTGCCTGTGCACTAAGTCACTTCAGTCATGTCCCTCTCTTTGTGATCTGATAGACTGTAGCCAGCCAGGCTGCTCTGTCCATGGGATTCAAGCAAGAATCCTGAAATGGGTTGCCATGCCTTCCCCCAGGATAATTATAGGTACAAATTTTAAATTATAATCAAGTATTGCACACTATTTATACTAATAAACTTAAAAACATGGATAAAATAAAGATTTTCTAAGAAAAGTTAAGTTAAAAAACTGGCTCAATAAGAAATGGCAACACTATGTAAAATGTTAAAGAATCTTTAAGAGATGTATGTTTCCATACAGATGCTGGACCCAAGGGAGAGCATCTCCCGCAAAGACAGATTATTCTGATATTATCTTTACACCTTAGCAAGAAACACACACGTGCACACACAGACAGGACAGGACTAGGGCTGGTTCCTGCTGCTGCTGCTGCTGAGTCGCTTCAGTCGTGTCCGACTCTGTGCGACCCCATAGACGGCAGCCCACCAGGCTCCCCTGTCCCTGGGATTCTCCAGGCCAGAGCACTGGAGTGGGTTGCCATTTCCTTCTCCAATGCATGAAAGTGAAAAGTGAAAGGGAAGTTGCTCAGTCGTGCCCAACTCTTCACGACCCCATGGACTGCAGCCCACCAGGCTCCTCCATCCATGGGATTTTCCAGGCAAGAGTACTGGAGTGGGGTGCCACTGCCTTCTCCCAGGGCTGGTTACTAGAATGGCCCATTTACTTCACTAATCCTCTGTCTGTGCCCCAAGGACCTCGCAGCTTTGGGGCTGGGATATGACTTTGCCCATTTCCCTATCCCTTGATTCTGGGTTTGACTACTTGACACAAAAGAAATGTTGGCAGGTGAGACCCCAGCAGAGGCCTGAAATGAGCGTTCACATTATGGCCCATTCCATCGTGTTTCTCCACCTCCCAGTGAGAAGGAATCTGGGTTTGCCTGCTGGAGCGAAGGGACTGACATGTGGAGTGAAGCCTGATCACCCTGTGAACAGAGGACCCATGAACACATCAGAGAGCTTTGAAGAGACCAGAATTGCTCCAAGTCTACTCCTGACTTGCAGATCCATGAGCCAAAGAAATCTTTTATTGTTTGAAGCAACTGACTTTGGGGCAGTTTATTAAGCAGTAAGTGCCAATATACAACTGATATAAAACCACATTGCCTACTTAATAGAGATGTGAAAAATCTTAACTAGAACATTAGGAAATCAAATTCAGCAGCATGTTAAAAATGTGACACACCTTGACAGAGTTGGATATGTCCCCCAAATGTAAGGATATTGGAAAACCCATCAACAAATAATTATAGCAATAAGTCAATGAGTATCTATATCAATAGATCAAAGGGTTAAAAGGAGGGATGGAGGAAGATCTGGTGCCTCATTAAGTGTTTGAAAGGCAGTCAGTAAGTGCAATATCCAATACTGATTTTTAAAAAAATTCCTACTTGAAAACCAGAAATAGAGTTTTCCTTAAAATAATGAGCTTGTATCTTAAATCTACAGTCAATATCATAATGGTAAAACATGAGGGGCCTTCACATTAAAGACTAAAACATAGGAGGTATTCCTGCTATTTGCACAAGTTTTTAAAACTCTATTTTTTGAGACTGCAATAAAGCAATAAAAAAGAATTCAGAGAAATAAATGTTAGAAAAGAGAAACCTTATAGATGATATGATTGGTTACCAAAGAAACATGAGAAATCAATTGAACATCTACTAAAACCAGATTAATAAACATATTAATCTCCAAATTTATATATATATATCAATATAAGACAATGTCATTACTAAAATAAAATTGAAAACTAGACCCCATTTACAGTGACAAGAGAAGAAAGAAACTAAGGAGAACATCCGAAAATGCTAAGTAAGAATTGGATGATAATGCTGTTCATCCAAAATGTTGGCTCACAACAAAGCAGTGCCATGGTATGTAAAAAGCTCTTAATAAGTCAGTAAGAGAAGACAAATAGCTCAACAACAAAGTGGCCAGAGGATATGAACTGACAATTCAAGAAAAATCACAATTAGTTGATAAATATAGGGGGGGAAATTCAACTGCATTATTAAGTATTTAAACACAGTTTCCTGCCCCCAGCTTCTCCACTGACCCGTCCCTGTTCCCATGTGCATAAACTTCTATTATATAAGCACTCCTCACCCTCACTCCCAGCTCCTTCAGAGAAGGAAAATCTATTTATGATGGAAGAGACTGGGAAGAGAAACTGGGTTTCATGGCTCCATTTATGGGTTCATCTATCTACAGCACATTCATCCTGCTCCACTCTCTGCCATACGTTAAGGGGAGCAGCACTGTAAGGGAAGATCTGAGCCTGGCCCGTGGGGCAGATGACTCTCAGATCTGGAAGTGGCAGCAGGTCCACTCGGCCACAGACCAAAACCAAGTCCTCCTATCAGCAATAACAGACAGTTTGATCTTTAACATTCAGCTTCATGAATAATCAGTGAGCTCTGAATCTAAGAGAGGGAGAGTGGCATTGCTTATTAGACTCCTAGTTGCTTTGTGTTGCTTTGGAGGCACTCTTTGTGACTCAACGGACTGCGGCATGCCAGGCTTTCCCGTCCTTCACCATCTCCTGGAGCTTGCTCAAAGTCATGTCCGTTGAGTTGATGATGCCACCCAACCACCTCAACCTCTGTCTTCCCTTTCTCCTGCCTTCAATCTTTCCCAGCATCAGGGTCTTTTTCAATGAGTCAGCTCTTTGCATCAGGTGGCCAAAGGATTGGAGCTTCAGCTCCCAACAATAAACTTAAAATGTGAATTAAACAATTTTAACTTAGAGAACTGGCAAAGAAAATGTGATGATAACTGACAACCATAATCCATTAGCTTGGTGATGAAGAGACTTCAGAAAGAAAGGTCATAAATGAGGATCACTTTCTGGAAGGAAGGCAAAGTAACACCGAACACACATTTCAGAAGGTGCTTACTCTTCTCTGTTTATCTGCAACTGTAATGCACTCTTGTTCACATTTATTGTGATTTCTTTCTGGACTCTAACATTTATATGGAAAATAAGTGAGGCAGATAGAAAAATGCTAAAGTAATTGTATAAAAGGTTTCGATCTGCCAGATGTTAGCAATATCAAGCAGCGTACTTAAGTGTGCAGCGCTGGTATATGATAGACAAATCAATAGAAATAAATGAAAGTGAGGAAATGGAAAACTTAGTGTATGACCAAGCAGCACTTCAAATCAATTGAAGTAAAATAGTGGTCACAAGTGGGCAGCCATGTGAACAGAAAATGGATTCCCAGTCTCACTCTTTATACCAAAATAAATGTGAGGTGGGTCAATGATTTAGTGTAAGAAAAGCAAAGCTGTAAAACTACTGGATGAGAATGTTGGAACCACAGTAACTCCATGCAGCCTTTCTGGGTTTCACAGCAGGATAACTAACCGTAGCAACCCCATGAGACAAGATCTGATATTGTCCAGTAGGACAATAGGCTACAGATATGCATTCCAATGGGGCTTCCCAGGTGGCTCAGCAGTAAAGAAATGCCCGCCAGTGCAGGAGACTCAGCAGAGGCAGGTTTGATCCCTAGGTCAGAAAGACGTGCTAGAGAAGGCAATAGCAACCCGCTCCAGTGGGAAATCCCATGGACACGGGAGCCTGGCGGGTTGCAGCCCATGGGGTCACAAAGAGCCAGACACTACTGAGCACACAAACACACACATTCAATCCCTACAGCGGCCACTAAAAAGTGACCATAATCAAATTAGGAAATAAAGCAAAAAATAATTGAATACTAAAATGACTCCATCAAAAAGAAAACAGGAAAAGAAGCAAAAGGAAAACATACTGGGCAAATATGAAAGAGCAAGATAATGAACTTAACTCCCCATATGAATAATTAGATTAAATGTAATTGAATTAACTTCCATTTTAAAGAAAGAGGCTCTCAAATGGATTGAAATGCAAGGCCAACTATTTACTATCTATAGGAAATGCATGCGAAGCAAAAACACAAAGACAGGTTGAAAGTATAAAAACAAGTAAAAATAGAAAAAGACACTTTATGCATACGAATGCCTGCACTGAGAATAAGAAAGCAGAGGTGGCTATATTAATATGCGTCAACGCAGACTGGAAGAGAGGAATTAGCATCTGCGATCAAGAGGGAATTTCATAGTTATAAACAAGGTCAATTCAAGAAACAGATGTGACAACCCTAGATACGTATAAACCTTGTAAGAGTTTCAAAAGACATGAAGAAAACTGGCAGAATTGAGAGAAGTAGATCAATTGCCAACTCTAATGAAAAGTTATATTCTGTCCTTGTACTTAATAGAAATGGTAAATAAAAAAATCAGTTAGTTTACAGAAGATCTGAAAATACCAACCACCAATTTTGCTATTTATAGAACACTATCCCAACCAACAGGTTTCCCTGGTGGCTCAGCTGGTAAAGAATCTGCCTGCAATGCAAGAGACCCCAGTTCGATTCCTGGGTTGGGAAGATTCCCTGGAAGAGGGCATGGCAATCCACCCCAGTATTCTTGACTGGAGAATCCCATGGACCGAGGAGCCTGGCCGGCTGCAGTCCGTGGGGTAACAAAGAGTCGGACATAACTGAGCGATTAAGCACCATATAGTGCCTCAACCAACAGCTACAGGACACACGTTCTTTTCAACTGAAAAGTGAAAGTGAAGTCGCTCAGTCGTGTCCGACCTTTCAACCGCTCATGGACTATTCATCAATATAGACTACAGAGTATAAAACAAGTCTCAAGTGTAAAGATCAAAAGCATACAGACTATATTCTCTGATTACAAGAAAGGGAAATTGAAAAATAAAATTAGAAAGGTATCTTTTAAAATTCTCAAATACGTGGACATTAAATAATGCCTTTCTAAATAAGCTATGGGTCACATATTTAAGTTACAAGAGAAACTTATAAATATATTGAGTTGAATGATAATGAAAATATAACTTATAAAAACTATGACATGCAACTAAAGATGTGAAGCTAAGCAACTAAAGATGTGTTTACAGGGATGTTTATATTTTCAAACACTTATGTAGGAAAAGGAAAAAAGGCTTTATGTCACTAATCTAAGGGTCCACCATAGAAGAGCAAACCAGAGACGAGGCAGAAGAAAAAAGTGCCAAAGCAGAGAAATAACTGAATTAGAAAACAAAGTATCTTTGAAACCAAGAGTGAGCTGTCCAAAAACAGTGGAAACTGTTATATTCCTGGCAAGATGAAAGAAAGAGAGAGAAACCGCGACTCACCAGTTTCATGAATTAACGAGAAGGCATCATTACAGGTGCGTGCCTGTGTGCTCAGCTGTTCCGACTCTGCGACCCCCTGGACTGTAGCCCACCAGGCTCCCCTGTCCATGGGATTTCCCAGGCTCGAGTACAGGAGTGGGTTGCCATTTCCTCCTCCAGGGAATATTCCTGACCCAGGGATCAAATTCACATCTCCTAGGTCCCCTGCATTGGCAGGCAGATTCTCTACCACTGCACCACCTGGGAAGCCCCTCTAACACGGGCATTAAAGTGATAATATGCATATAATAAGCCAATAAATCTGTTAACTCAGATGACATAGACATGTCAGGTCTATGTCTTTTGAAAGACACAAATTATGAAAACTGGCACAGAATGAGAAATGTCTACATGGCCTTATATCTGTTAAAGAAACTGAACTCATGATTCATTCCCAGCACACACAGACACACAGACACACACACAGACACACACAGACACACACAGTGCCTTACCCCTCTCTCTGGGCCCAGACAGCTACACGGATGAATTCTATCAGGCATTTAAGAGAGAAATAGTAACATTTTGATGCTAACCCTTTCACAAAACACAGGAAGAAGGAAAACCTCCTAACTCTATTTATGAGGCCAAGATAACCCTGATATCAAAACCAGAGAAGAAGAAGACAAATATTGCAAACCAATATCTCTTATTAACATAGACATAAATCTTTAACAAAATACTAGGAAATTAAACGCAGCCTGCTCTTACATGCTCGCTCTCTCTTTCCGCAAATACACACACAGGAAAAGAATGGCCTGTTCATCTGTAGACCTAAATAGTCCGAATTCCCAGTACTATACCCAAAGAGGCCGCCCGGTTCTTAGTCATAAAAACTTTTCAGCAACATAAATTCCACTTTTCCTTTGATAACCTACCTCAATAGTTCATGAGCTGGCCTTAGTCTGTATCCTATTTATGGAAAGGACTGATGGTAAGCACCAAGATAAAGTGTATTGTAAAAATAAATAGGGCACAACCTTCCGAAATGTACTGAAGAAAATTACTGTGAGTTTATCAACAATAAACTCTGATGTTCTCAGACATTTGTATATAAAAATGTTTTTCCCAAACCAGTGAAATCAGCCAGTGCAGACATAAACAAAAGGAGAACCGAGACCAATGTAAGGAAACAATAGAAAACAAATTTGTGATTTGCAGCTTAGCCTGATGGGAGGTTTTCTGGCTTGTTTTTTCATTGCTTTTGTAAAAGCTGAAGTTGAATCTGTTTTAGAAAGAGTCATTTAATCCTCCAATTGAATTTTGACTTGTTTGGGTCAAAACCATTTTAAAAGTTGAAAATGGAGGGAAGAGGGATTAAAAAAGAAAAAAAAATAAAAGGGAATATACAGCTTTTATCTTCTAGGTCAGTAGACAGTATTAGGGAAAATCCAAACCCAGGTCAGCACACACAGTTAGCCTTCCTTCCATCTGGGTGCTCCTCAGTGATATCACAGAATAAGCTAAAACTGGTGGAGCGTTCCTCAGCTCTAATTAAACGATCGGCTCCTGTTTTCTAGCCAATAAAAATAATATTCAAAGAAGAGTTTCATGGTATACCCTGGAGCTGTTTCTTTTGGATCACTCATTAGATACTAACTACTTTTCTGTACCAAATATTAGGACCCCTGGTCTTTTCATTTAAAAGAGATTTTTTCGAAATGTGCTCATTCATTACAGGGAAGTTTGTACAAAGGCAAAATATTTCAGTAAATAACTGAGGTTTAGTGAACCACATTTGAAGCACATGAAGTGAGGCTCTTCACTCACTGTGCCAATATTTATTGACCAGCAGGGATGTGCTGAGTGATGGGGACAGCAGAGAGGAAGATGGATATGGTCTCTGTCACCATGGAGCTTAAATTCTAACCAGGAAGACAAATGGATCCTTTGACAGAGAAACAGCACTTTGAGCATGCTTAATAAGAGGACCTCTCCTCCCCTGGAGTGAGGCAGCAAGGACAAGAACTTGGTGCCCCTGAAGCAGTGATAATTAAGCTTTTAGGAGACAGAGCAAATGCTAGAGCTGAACATGCAAAAAAACTAAGTTCATGGCATCTAGTCCCATCACTTCATGGCAAACAGAAGGGGGAAAACTGGAAGATTTTATTTTATCCAGTGACAAATTTCATGTTCTTGGGCTCCAATATCACTGCAGATGGTAACTGCAGTCATGAAATTAAACGATTCTTGCTCCTTGGAAGAAAAGCTATGACAAATCTAGACAGTGTATTAGAAAGCACAGACATCACTTTGCTGACAAAGCTCCATCTAGCCAAAGCTATAGTTTTCCAGTAGTTGTGTACGGATGTGAGAGCTGGACTATCAAGAAAGCCGAGTGCAGAAGAACGGATGCTTTTGAACTGTGGTGCTGGAGAAGACTGTTGAGACTCCCTTGGACTGCAGGGAGATCAAACAGCCAATCCTAAAGGAAATCAACTCTGAATATTCATTGGAAGGACTGATGCTAAAGCTCCAATACTTTGGACACTTGATGCGAAGAGCTGACTCATTTGAAAAAAGTCTGGTGCTGGGGAAGATGGAGGACAGAAGGAGAAGGGGGCGATAAGGATAAGACAGAGGATAAGATGGTTTTTGGATGGCAGCACCGACTCAATGGACAAGAGTTGAAGGACAGGGAAGCCTGGAGTGCTGTGGTTCATGCAGTTGCAAAGAGTCGGACACGATTTAGTGACCAAGGAACACAGGCGAGGGGGAAGAACTGCCAGGCAGAGACAGAGGATCAATGCAGCACTTCAGGGCACACAGCAGTTCAACAATTAACGATCCAGAGGCAGAGACACACGGCCACCTCACCAAGAGGAGGCCGCCACCAGCTCCAGCGCCTGCACAACGGAAGCGGACAAGCTCTGCACACTGAAGCTTCCCCTGTCAGAGTCATACCTGATATTAACCACACTCATAATCCACATAACTCATTGCGGTGGACAGACCGTTCAGATGGTTCTGAATGAGCATCTGGAGATTCAGCCCTGTGTATAGTCTCCTCCCTGAGAGAGAGGCTGGTTGGGTGGCTGGCTTCTTCCCAGTAGAAGATGGCAATAACGTCCATGATGAGGTTACAAAGACGTAACTTTTTTTTCTTTCTGATTGACATGCTCTATCGCCTTCTCCACTTGCTCTGATGAAGCTGTAATGTTGGAGGGGCAAATTGTTAGGGACATGAGAAAGGCCTCCAGCCAGTGGTCAGCTAGGAGCCGAGACCTCGGTCAACAGCCCTCCAGGAACTGAATTCTGCCAATAGGCACGTGAGCTTGAGAGCAGATGCTTTCCCATGCAGCAATCAGACAAGCCTGGACCTGGCTGACCGGGACGGCAGACTGGAGAGAAGCTGAAGCAAAGCTAAGCTGTGCCCACATTCCTGACCCACAAAACGGTGAAATCCTAAATGCCTGCTATCTGAAACCACTAAGTGGCGTGATTTGTTGCACAGTAATTCATAATGAACACATTCATGTGTGAGCATTTAAACTTTTCAGATTTTCCAGAGCCATCCCAGAAAAAAGTGATGAGGATGAGTCTCCTGTTTCATTTGTGAGAAAGAACAAAAGACAGATGTTTAATCATCAAACAGTAAGCTTCCCCTGCACAGAAAATGTACTTTAGCCAAGTCCACCCACTGCTTTAATGAAGAAACAAAGGGTCAAAGATATTGGACCCTGAAAATTGGCCCCTAGTCCTGCCTTTCCTGTGACTCCCTGGAATCAGGACCCACCCCTAGAAAAGTCCCCAGGTTCTACAAAGTCTCAAACACGGCTCCACGTGGTGCCCTCCTAGAAGGATGAGTTGTTCTGGCCTCAAACCCTGATGTCCCCAAATCAACACAAGATGGGACAGCTGCAACGGGTTGTGAATCTGGAAGGGCACTTGGAAATTCTGGTTCTTTCCAAGTAGCCCAGGGGCTTATCATGTGGACTCCAAAACCAGTCATCTCGCTTGCTCTTGGCTCAGCCTCTCATGAGAAGCAAGGGCTAAAGGAAGTCCCAAGTTCTCTGTGCCTTGTGCCCACTTCTGTGAGATGGACACAAAGATGGTGCACACTTCCCAGGGCTGGAGTGAGTCTTTAAAGAGAGAACTGATGGAAAAGGCTCGGCCCAGCGCCTGCGGAAGGGAGGTGAGCTGCCGAGTCAGCACGATGGGTGCTACTGGCGTCTGCTGCATTTCTGTTATCCTATTTTACAATCACTCAGGTACGAAATCCTAGTTGTCCCACTTGCTAATGCTGTGTCTTCATGCAAGTTTAATTTCTCTTTTTTTTATTTTACTTTCGGCTGCACTGGGTCTTCCTTGCTTCGTGCAGGCACTCTCTAGCTGTGGTGGGCAGGGGCTACTCTCCAGCTGTGATACACGGCTTCTCATTGCACTAGCTTCTCTTGTTGTGGAGCAGACAGGCTCTAGGCGTGGGGCTTCAGAAGTTGCAGCTCGTGGGCTTAGCTGCTCCGCCACATGTGGGATCTTCCTGGACCAGACTCCTGTGTCCCCTACATTGGTAGGCACATTCTTAACCACTGGATCATCAGAGAAATCTCAAAGTTGACATCTTGAGCTCAGCTTCCCTCTCTGGAAAAGAGAGTATTTATACACCCACCTCCCAGGTGAAAGGGTAGGAGGGATTGAGAAGGCAGGGAAACTTCTGGAACAGTGCCAGCATACAGAAACCACAAAAGCAAAAACTGCCTTGGTGGAATTCCTTGATTCTGTCCTCAAAGTATGAGCAGTTACCGTCGGGAAGCAGGACAGTCATTCAAGCATGGAGGTGAAACTAACCAGGAACCATGGGTAGCGTCTGATAACATGCTGGACTAAGACCAGGTGGGTATTCTTGAAAACTGATCTGCTTCTCCACAACTCAGGGGGAATGGTAGCCAGAACCAACATTTAAGAAAGAATCAGGAGATAAACAGTCTTGGCAGTGGGGGGAAAAATATCTTTCCAGTGACAGTACTTTTTCTATAAATTGGGGGAAATGACACCATTTAGTCTCAGTGGAACATTTCTGTCAGATTCTGGAATATTTTACATTTGCCCTGATTGGAACCACAAGGAGGCGGAGCCTCTTATGGGCTGCACTGCTGAATCACGTACCCTAAGTGGTAACTCACACAAAAGTTAAGAGCTTACCTCTATGCTTCCCCCATAAAACGTGAAAGGTCCATCCCGATTCCTACAGCAGTTCTCATCAACACCCACCCAGCACCGGGAGGAGCACCTTCACTTTTATCTTCCTTGCGACTCTACTCATAGTTGTCCTCCCAAACCCCTTTCACTAGAAGGTGGGGGCCAGGAAGATGTCCCTGGCTTGGTTCCCTTTCTCCAGTTCTGATGCTTTACCCACCGCGTGCCCCTTACAATGGAGGAGAAGGAACGTAACACACGCTCAGTTTGCTATGACTAAATGATATTTGTAAGAGCTGACATTATTAAGGCAATCTCAACTGCTCCTTGTTAACAAGGAGAGGCCCTAACCCAAGGGCCTTAAAGGCAAAGAATGACACACACGATTTAAGGTGGGAGAAAAAGGCCCAGAAATGTCCGTCTCTGCCAAACCTCTCCTGACCTTTGGGACCAACTTGCAAACCCATCTACCAAAACCAGGAAGGGAAGACGGTTCACGGATGTTGAGAAATGTGTGCCTCTCAAGACAGGAGGGTGAACTCTCATCACTGAAGGACTGGGGGGAGATTGCCCCACAGTCTGAAGGGCGGAGTTTAAATTACAAACTACTTTTCCCCAACATTCCCCTCATTCAATGGTCTCTGCAACCCAGCGAGGTAGGACTGTCTCCTTATTCTTCTTTGACAAATAAGGAACCTAAGATTCGGAAAGACCTAGTCCATTCCTCAAGGTCACACGCGTGACCCTGTGTGGTCACCTGGCCAAGCCAGGACTCAGCCAGGCGTCCTCAGTCCAGAATTCTGGCCGCCTCTCCACCGCACGGGAATACACGCAGTCCACGCGGGAGAGGCGTCCGGGGAGAAAAGTCGAAGGAACGCCATGATTTGCTGTCATTTATGCCCGTGAGAAAAGCAGAAGCTTCCTTCAGGATCTCTTATGCTTTAGACAGTTGTCTTGGCATTTATTTTTTTTTAGTCTTTGGGTCCCACCTTGCGGCATGTGGGATCGTAGTTCCCCATCAGGGATCAAACCTGTGCCCCCTGCAGTTACAGCATGGTGTCTTATCCACTGGGCCACCAGGGAGCTCCTGTGACCTGGCTTTCCAGACTACATCCCAGCCAGCCCTCTGGGCTGCCTGGAGTCACTCTCCCCCCGGCCTCTGTAACCAAGAGCTTGGCCCTCAGCTGTGCTGAGCGACAAATAAAGGCAGAAAAAGCACTTCAAGCGTGAGGCGAGACAAGAAAGAGAGGCGCTGAAACACGTGTCTGCTTTGACAGGAAATTTCAGGAGGACCATCCATTACAGCTGAGGAAGACTTTCCCTCCTAAGAAGCTGGAAGCCAAACTCCACGGAGTAGACAGAATCGGACACAGCCAGCCTTCCGCGACAAATCGGGCATCTGAGTTTTCTAGATAAATCAGCGGAGTCACCCGTCTCCAGGGAGCGTGTTCATTCCAAAGGTACAGAGGAAGAGAGAGGAGGGCTCAATCATCAGCTCACGCCACCATCCAACCCACTCTCTGTGTTCAAGTTTGAAAGCATGGAGCAAGTTCAGCACACGCTCCGGGAAGGCTCAGACGCATGGGATCCTGTTGACACCTCCGCTGGCAGAGGAGCGGCTTCTGGGATTGTGCGCAGGCCTCACTTCCCAGCTGCTCTCACTTTGCCGCAGCCGGGGGGCGATGGGAACAGCTGACGGCTTCACCCCCAGAGCCTGGCTTGGCCCCTCATCAGCACATCTCGCCAGGCAGCTGCCAAGGCAAAGACTAACATACCAGCGGGAAAGCAGCTGACTCGCCTCTCTGCCCAAGTTCTTGGAGGAAGGGGAGCAGGGAAATCAGGCGGGTTCCATTCATCTCCTGTACCTCTTTGGGACGCACACACTCCGCGTGCCAGGTGGTGAGGGTCTGTGTCCACTTTCCTCACCATCACATCCTTGGCCCCTGGCACGCATCCAGGAGGACGTGAAGGCAAAGACACCGACTTGGAGACTCACGGGATCGGTGTTTTGGGGACGTCCAGTTCTGAAGGTGCGGTGGTAAACTGAGCTGAAGCAGATAGAAAACCATCCCACTGCAAACACATAAAAATGCTAAATAAAATGTGACATTTTTACAGCACATACATAACTAAACGAGAAAGAAAGGAAAGGAAATTACCAAGATTCATAAATAAAGAAGGAAATCATGGCCAGAGCATTCAGACTGCCAACGCCATGGAAATGGCGGGGGGGGCCCAGCAGATACAGGGCTTCAGTCTAGGAGCTGTGATTTTAATGACAGGAGGTATGATCTGGAACACGTGAGATGGGAAACTGGAGCTGAGAGGCTTGCAGAAAGCCAGGACTCTGCAAGACTGCCCTTTCCAAGTTCAAGGGGCTAGAAAAACTCCACCAAATGCCCCAGGGAAACTGCAAAGTGGCTATATTTACCCAAACTGCTGGTGAGAGTTGGGCGGTGTTCCGAGAGAAATCAAAACTCTGAGCCTTCACTACATTGGGTGTAGAAACCAAAATTACAATAACCAAGGAGTGGAAAATTCCCAAGATGAGAAGTGAACATAAAAACTGGGCTCTGATGAGAAAACCCCCTGAAACACCTATCACAAGTAAGACTCTGCTCAACTGGACCTTTTACAAACCGAGGTGCACAGACTCGTGGAGGGCATAGAGGTGGAAGGGAAAAATACTGAAAATGACTTCACAGTTCAAAACAGCAAGGCATTAGAAGAGATGATTTATGATAATACGGGTTTGGCACTCTAAGAACTAGAGAAAATAGAATAATCCAAAAGAGATAATAACATACACATCCCAAAGTTGCAAAGATATAGAAGAAAATAAAGACACCATAATGGGAGACAGTAAACAGACATGATTTTTAAAGATCGATCAGGTTTTTAAAAGAACAAAATCGAGCCTCTATCAATGGAAAATCAAAGGCAGTGGAACTTATAAATCCATAGGTGGTTTATACAGCACTCTACACGCAGCTCCAGAGAATTATGAAGTGGCACCTAGCTTTGGTGACATCACCCAGCATGTAAAGCAGAGTGATGAAGAGACAAAGAGACATTAAAAACAGCATGACTGAATGACAAGATCCGATCACATACGAAAAAGTTTCAAAAGAGATAAAAGAGAAAATAAAGGCAAGATAGCAGCTGAAAAGATAATGATTAAGAACTTTCTATAATTGATTAGATTCAAGAAACAGTACAACGGAATACCACTCAACCTAGAAAGAATGAAGAAAGCCATTTGCAGCAATATGGCTGGACCTAGAGATTGTCATCCTGAGTGAAGTAAGTCAGGTAGAGACTAAGACACATCATATAAGATACCTTATATGTGGACTCTAACAGAAATGATAGAAATGAATTTATCTACAAACTGGAAACAGACTCACAGACTTAGAGAATGAACTCACGGTAACCATGGGGAAGGATGGGTGGACGGGATAGTCAGGGAGTTTGGGATCGACATATATACACTGCTATATTTAAAATGGATAACCGACAAGTTCCTGCTGAAGAGCACAGAGAACTCTGTGCTATGTTATGTGGCAGCTCAGATGGGAGGGGAATTTGGGGGAGAACAGATACATGTATATGTATGGCTGAGTCCCCTTGCTGTCCACCTGGAACTATCACAACATTGTTAATCAGCTGTACTCCAAGATAAAATGTTAAAAAAAATAAAAGAGATTCAAGAAGCACAGCAAGGCTGGAGAGACATAGAGTAAGTCTATTTATTAAAATATGATAATAAAACCACGAAACCACAAACAAACAAAGGATCCCCTGAAAAGCAACCAGAGAAAAAGGCAAGTTTAGTGCAAAAGAACAATCTTGAAACTCAAGACTTGTCAACAGTGACAGCAGAGGCCAGCACACCCCAGGCAAGACCTGCCAGAGGACAGTGACTGTCAACCTAGGGCTCTATATAGAGAGAAGCGAGTATAAGACACAAACACAGGGAATCGCTATTCATAGACCTTCAATGCAACACGACTCTGATAAGAGGCAAACTGAATCCAGGAGGCAGAAGAGGTTTGAAAGAAGACATGATGGGGGGAAAAGAAAAGGCACTGGAAACACGACGAACCCCCCAGGTTAGGAGCCCATATGTTGCCGGAGAAATAACTCCAGAAAGAAAGGAGAGACGGAGCCAAAGCAAAACAATGGCCAGCTGTGGCTGTGACTGGTGGTGGAAGTAAAGTCCCATGCTATAAAGAGCAAGACAGCACAGGAGCCTGAATGTTAGGTCCATGAATCAAGGCAAGTTGGAAGTGGTCCAACAGGAGATGGCAAGAGTGAACATCAGCATTCTAGGAATCAGCGAATGAAAATGGACTGAATGGGTGAC